>JAODAC010022579.1:0-18098 GCA_027575185.1 Mimaenictus wilsoni
GACGCTGGATTTCGTCTATTATGGTTTCTTCAACCCCCATTATTCTTCTTATTTCTTCGTTCCGAACCTTGTCCAGTCCTCTGATTTATCCTTTCAATTCTGACAATACGGATTTCATCCATACCCTATAAGTGCTCATGATCTCTGTGTCGTATATGATTGTATATTTATATCTGTGTTATATATACCATATCTGAACGTCTTAGAGGTGATGATACCTGAATGTGTTTCGGGCTATATGAAACTTATATTTATTGTTCTAGATAATATTGTGGAGGCAGCCTATGCTATTAGTTTTCTTTCGTAACTTGTTCGGTAATTTCTTCTTTTATATCTTCTATATGGAGAGGCTGCTATAAATATTATCCTAGCAGTGCAATGACGTTACCATTGGCCTCTGGCTTTCACTTAATAGGCAAAGGGGTCGTTAACAAATGGTAGGTCTTGATGGTGGCAATTTTCATGTTAAGAGACTTTGGAGTTTTGTTGAACGTATGCAGCTGCGTTGCAGGTGATCCTAAACAGGACGTCGTGGCGTCGGTGTCTCCATAGCATATTATTTTAATTTACATGTCCCCATGTGGTATCCTTTACTCGAGTATCCTTTACTTAATTTGGCGTTTAGAGTGATATTTCGCGTACCGATACCCTTCCTTCGTTTCTCGAGGATTTCCCAGTTTCCAGAGTTCAGGTTCCTCGCTGACCGATCTCTTCTCATTTTCTCATTTGGACACCGCTCCAATGTTTTTTATGGTATTCTACGGTATCCCATCCACAGTACGTGACCATACCAGCGGAGTTTATCCTCTTTGATTTGATTTTTTTATTTCCTGTTCGGCTTGGCCGATTCTGCTAAATTTTGTTGCAAGGTGCTCTTCGGTGCCTTTTGCCCTGAAGCCAGCCTGTTCTTTCTTCTCGTGTTGCCCCCGTTTCAAATCTTTGATTATTTCAATATCTTCCTGTAAAGTTTTCCTAGAGCGTTTCTCAAGGTTATCTCTTATCTCTTGATCCTTATTTGTGGATTGGTGTAATCCTGCCTTACCTCCAGACATCGGATATTATGTCCCCGTCTATGAATTTTTGCAAGATCCCTTTTACGATTGTTTATAGTTATTTCGATTTATTGGCAATCTCACCTGAGCCACTTGCTACAATGTCTGATTTGACCATTGGTTGATCTGATTGTAAGTGCATATACTCTCACCTAACCTCTGCCATTTCCCTTTACGTTTCCAGTCCTGCATCGCAATAAGTGGTAGGGTAACTTTCTGAGTGTTGTTTGTTCTTTGGTCTTCAATCATTCTCTTATTCGTTCGAGTCTTGACTTAGTGCCCCAATGTGCATTTCTGTCTCTTTGCACCTTTGTTCCCAAAGGTAGTTTTCGTTTTCGTCGAACATATTTCTGAATTATATTTGCTAAATAGAATATTCCGTTGCACACAAATATTTCATTCCACATTCGCGTTAGACAGATTCCACGCAATACAAGTCAATTTACATTACATAAATTTTGGCAAGCAATTGTGCAGAAAATGTTCCGTTCTAGACAGGATATATGTAGACAGTATATTAAAGTTTTTTTCATTCGGCAGGTTTGACTGTCTTATTATTGTAAATGCCCAAAGCGTCTTTAGAAAAATATTTCCTGGGAAACTGGGAGCTTTACTTAAGAAGATTTTTACTTTACGAGAAAAGTAGGCACGGTGGAAATACCTAATGAAATACGCCACAAACGTAGAAATAGTGCTATGGAGAGAATCAGCTTACTTGTTAAAATTCTGGACAAAAACTGACATTATTTAATTTGAAAAACTAGAAAATGAGACTTATAAAACAGGCGTAATATATCAATAAAATTCATCATTTTCAAGAAAGCGTTCATAAAAATAAAAAATACCTCAAAACGAATAACTTTCACACCCACATCGTTTCTATTTTATAGCAAAGCACAATACCAAGTCACACCTGTGTTTAAATGTGATAACATTTATTAATATCAGTACAACATACGGAAAAATGATGCACGCTTCGAATAGACTTTTGAATACATTCTGCGCTTTCAAAAAGGGCTCGGTCGCCGGCGAGATGTTTTATGGTTGGTATGTATATTACAAGCCATTGAAAGCGAGCACGACGGGAAATAAATTGGGTGACGAGCAGATATTTTCAATTTTATGTCGAGTCAATTTTTCAATATGCTCATTCAGCTCATTCGGCGGTGTCTGTTTGTGAATTCCGTAAATTTGCGATCGTCTATAATTGACACTTACAAATTGCCCCATTTGCAATTTACTAGATTAAGATTTTGTTTAAATTATATTAATATTATAAGATTTTATAAATAATATGAAATCCCGGCCCACATGGGCAGCACAGTCGGTAGAGCTTGGGCCTACCATGCGGTCGGACGAGGTTCGAGTCCTCGGGGTGGGCACCCACTATTCACAATTATAACTCTCAAAAATTCAAATTAATCCACACCTATACAAACCACACAATAAAAAGCCACTTTTCAAATCAACAATCGCAAATATGCGCAACCCACTACTTTCAACACACAAGAAAAAGGATAAAAAACCGCTGACAAATCAACTAAACACTCTCACACAACAACAATCCATATATAAACAATTCAACACAAGGATCAGCAACAACAACAACATCACATGACAATCACAATAATAAACATGTAATATAAAAACACATACAATAAATAATAAATCAAGGCTGAAGGACCAGCATGGTCGATGGCCAGGTCTCTGGAACAAATACAATATTTTTTATGACATCCCTAAAATTTTCAGCTGTACGTTAAGTTGCATATGAAGAAAATATTAAACTTAGCCATTTTAAACCTTGAAACATCTTAAAATAAACTACTTACAAAAGAATGTCTCTTATATTTCAAGTTTAAGATATGAAAAGTTATAACCTGAATAAGGCTGTTTAAACAACATATTCCTAAAAAATAATTAATACTCTTCCAGGCAATTTTCATTAATTAAATACTTGAATACGACCAGAATTTCGTAGAGATGCTTTAACAGGAAGTATGAATGTGTGAAAACATGTTTGCTAATCCCCATTTAGAGTTGCCATTTTAATATACATTTTAGTATGCTGTTGAATATTAAACTTTTCCCTAATATTTGTTTGAGGGAAAAGCTTCTAAAACCTTTTGTGAATCGTAAAAAGACGCATATTTAACTTCTGTGAACATTTGTAAAGTTCTATTTGACGTCGCGATGTAAACTAACTAGTTTGCATATTTTCTTAGCATTTCCCGCGTTCCATTGATCATTACTTAAATTTTTCGTTAACCATTTGACTTATAACCATGAGACTCAATCATTGCAGAAAGTTTTGACCAGAAGCGCGAATCGAGCCATGCTGCGCGAACTCAAATCAATTTACACGAGCGTAATAATAGTAATAATAATAATAGTAATATACAATAAAGAAACTTCAAAAGTTGTTTGGAGCGTAATGTACTAAGCGGCGTGATAATTTTGAGCCTTTTTGTATATTTGTCGCCGTGATTATCATTATTTAGCATAGCGATAAGTACACTCCGAAGTTTTATAAAACTGGCGCCTTCACATGTTTAGTCTTCCCTCTGTTTATCCAGGATATTAAGTGGGTCAATGAAGTGGATGGTGCGACACGCTGCGCTGGCAGTTAAGTCTGGTATTTGTCATACCACCAGTCCTAGGTAATGCAGATCATGTGAACAACTCACCCAGCGCGTCTAGACACGATAGCGCAGATGTTGTGCCCCTTAATCGAGAGAGAGAGCGGGGGTAAGAGGCCGGCTGTGCCCAAGTATGAAGACAAGGGCCGTGAAAGGGTGAGAACACCATGTCTTTGCTGATGTAGGTAGGGGAAGATGGTATTGAGAAGGGATATTAATGGGTGATAGTCACAAGCGATTGCGTTATAATTATTATTTGCTCTCCGAGCGCTGTGTGTAGTACCTAAGGCTCTTCAACGCTCATTGAGTTAGTTCTACTAACTCTCAGTTATCATTTACAGTTCACAGTTATCGATAATAAACGATTATTATCGCCCTTCACAATCGATAAAAATCGAATTTCGATTATTTTTTGACATCCCTAGTTAGTAGCGAATATAAAGCAGAGAACATACATTGTGCAGTAATAAATACTACCACCTAAATAGATACCTTCAAAGAAATGGAGACCTCAGGAGTTGATAGTTAACAAATTTACATCTTAACCAAATCAACTGTCTCTTTCCAATAGCTCTATAGTCCGGTTTGGACCTTGGCCTCGGACCTGGCCTTCTCTTCGATTCGTTCCTGTCCACTGCAGATCCAGGTAGGTGTACCAACTCCTTGGTATACCTACCTGGAACTGCTTCGGCTGTTACTCCATCATCCTGTTTTCCATGGCACTACTAGGCATGCGTTTCTCATCCGTACTTGCCACGTATCCCATCCAGCATATATTCCCCGGTTTCAGCCCTGGGTTCATTATCCTACGAATTTTATTATATTCGTTCAAAAATATCAGACTGTCACGTTGATCAACGTCACTCTACTCTTGCGCAGTGTCCCTGGGCTGCGCTTACCATTTGGTATCAGGGGTTCGATGATCTTCGCAAATTTGAGGGGTGTAATTTTCTAATTACATCCCACCTTAGTGGGTAACGGTTAACTTCATCAAGCTAAGATCATAACCTCATCAACAGACCATTTTCAATTGTGACCATTTTCATAGATGCATATAATACAATAAAAATTGGCTATCATAACACAGAAAATGGTATCATAAACCAATGAGAAAGGTATATTTAAATACCATCCGAAATTATTTTAGGTGTAAAATGGTGTCAAACATATGCCATACTCTCCGAACTTGTCATATTTTCTATGTTTTAATGTAATAAATACCATTTAGCATAATATTGCAAAATAATAATATTACGCTTTCATGGGACAGGAATGAATATATCACCAGAGGGAGAGAAATTTCAAGAATAAATGAGATTAAAATTTATATAATTATAAAATACTTGTTGTTATTTTCATGGAAAGAGTCTGTGCGCCGCGACCGAATCACTATGCAACGCCAGCGGAAATACCGGCGCCGGCGTGGCCTTGGAAAAGTTGATCGCGGTGTGGAAACACCGAAATGCGTTTGCTCCTATTAATTTTAGTTAGATATCTTGTTTTATGCGTTCTTGTTTATGTCGTAGATTAGAATAATTAATGAGAATCCACTTATCGGCGCTAGAACTTCTTTTCCGTATTTTGCATGTTTTAAACAACTTATATCTAGACTTTTTACGTACACTTATTTGAGTTTTTATGGCGTCTAAGTATACTTCCACTTGCCCAGTCGATGAGTGAAATTTCACAGGCGGAGAACAGTTCATGAACAACCGTCCTGCCACGGACGCCATATATTACTAACAGATCGTAGTCTTATAAAAGATGTTAATATAAAACAGGTCAACGACTATATATATGTAATGACATAAGAAACCTACTATTTATATTTTACTTAGCTACTAACCTCAGCTAACTAGAATAAAGCCTCCTGATAACCTTTTTCATAACAATCTGAATAATCTAAATATTTTGGAAAATAATACGTAATTCGCAAATTCAAATACCCAGAATTCTCAAAATTCCATTGATCGATAAACCAAAGGAATATCTATAAAAATTCCACTAAGTCGGTGGTGATAAAAAAAGCCGAAGGCAGCAGCGGACAATAAATACCGGTTGAAATAGGAAATGAAGTGTGATTTACACCGGACGTAAATTTCATCGAACAATGGCCCTCGCCACATTGAATTGAACGTTCGGCAGCGTACGGTAAATCGGGCCGACGTGAGTTTTCAAACAAATAATCCTAATGAGTTTCAATTTATTTTCGCTACGGCCGCCACCGCCAGAGCGACCAATCGCTCTCGAACCGGTCTAAATCATCTGCTCGAGGTGGCTACCTACAGATGCGTGCGGTTTTCGCAACTTGGCCTATCACTTTTCAGCGGTCGTCCGAAAAGAGGCGAAAAAGTTGAGAGCGCCCGGGGTTTGGAAAATGTTTCAATTGCAAATGGCGATTGGCATGTCGGTCGATGAGATAGAGCTTAGAGGGTGGTGGGAGGGGTATGAGCAAGGAAATTGCAGAGAGCCGGAATGAAAAGTATGAGAAATGTATGGTCATGGTTGGCTAAATGATTCCATTTTCGGCTGTTCGGCTGATGTGTGTGCTCAGAGCGATCATGATGAGAGGGAATGCGTGAAAGATTAATGCTTCGTTTTAAACCCAGTCGTTCGGTTGAAAAATTAGTGTTGGCGCATACAGAGCTTTTGATTAACCCAATTCATTTTTAAACTGTTCAAATTTATTTAAATCCGAATTTTCTACACTTATCGCATTTATAAATGTAATTCTACATTTTCCGAATCATATTAATTATTATTATTAAAATTATCATATTTCCAGATATAAAATAGTAATAATGCATATATTTTTAAGTCTATTTGAGTTGTTTACAATATTTTTGTTGTTGTTATTCATGAACGTTATGGAATGCATAGTTTTTGTTTTTGTAGATTGAATATTGAATGTGTCGTGGTATATTGTGTGTAGAGTTGTAAGGCGTAATGTTGAGGGTATACAGTTGTGTGTTTAAAGTTGTAAGTAGAGTATTGTGTATGTGGGTGATGTGTGGTTGGATATGTGAATAATTTTCACAAATGGGTGCTCGCCTCGAGGACTCGAACCGCGTCCACCGGTGTGATTTGACGTGGTGCTACCCTTACCCAGGCGGGCTACAAAACAAATGTGTATATGTTATCATTTACCTACCTTTATTGCTAAATTCGCCTTGTCAAAAATATTTTATCAACGTTTACTATAAACTTGTACAAGACTGCAGGCAGACACATTAAATAACATGAATAAACATGATTAAGTCGCAAAATCTAGTCTACAAGTACGGCTCTCTTTTTCATCGCGCTTGGATGTTTTCCCCCACTAGTTAATGTGTTCCTCTTATCCTGCAGCTTGAAAGCTGATAAGTAGGATCTCTGTTTACTCCTAGAAGTTCGGAGCTCCTATGAATCTCCTTTGATCAAATCCTTGTGGTGACTATTACGAATATTACGAATATTTACTTTGCAAACCGCACTGTCTTTGTAAATTAAATCTTCTTCACCCACGGTCAGGCTAGCAACTTTCGGAATAATTGTGTCCAAAAAGCGACTATCCGAAAATGACAGTTCGGGGGATTCCTTAGCTTTTGCAAGCAGAGAATATTTCATTAATTGTAAACTGTTGGCCCTGTTCGTCTCTATCCAAGCTCAATTTATTCATCTGTCATGTAATGTTTTGATCTGATCGTTCCTAGAATGCTTCTACCATTATTTATTTTGAATGCTATGGAGGAGAAGCATAATCTCATAACAGTACAAAAATTGTAATATGACCACGTGAAAAGTAGATTTAAGCGCATCAGTAATTATGGTACAGAACCTTAAGATGTTTAAAAGATCATATAATATCATTTCTGAATTTTGCTAACCGTAATTTTGTCTAAATTTCAAGACAAAATACCGATGTTATCAACTACTATTTGAAGTCAATTTTGCATATGGATATCCTTCGATTCATATTGCTTTGAATTAATTGTATAACACAACTTATTGTCTACAGTCCACAACTTATTGTCTGCGGCATGCCCACCATCTCACATACAACTAGGTTTGGATAAATCCCGGATAAATGGGGCATAGTATAAACCTGATATTGCTTAGCCGCTGTTATTATCTCCAAATATGCCAGTGGAAAACATGTGGTAGATAACACGTTCGATGACAAAGTTTATATAACTTGGAGGCAGACAGCTTTTTATCATGTCATCCTGAAACAACACCCGATGTAATGGATTGTAATTCTTAGATCGTGGTATCAACACGTAATAACTGTAGGTTACACTTCTCGATTCAGAAGCTAGCTGATCTTTCGTTCACCCGCCTTGTCGCTAACCGGGAATAGGCCAGTGGCCTGTCATTCTTCCAGAATTTTTCTGGGTAACTATAAGCATATTAATTCCCTTCGGGTAGGTTGCTAGCCTTGCCCAGGTAGTCTATAACGGCAACCACAGATGTTGCCGGAGCAAGTAGAGGTGATATTGTCACGACCAGGATTTGAACCCGGATCCCCCTGCGTGGTAAGCAGCGATCTTACCAACTGGGCTACTGCACTCCGTAATTCGCGCTTCGCCACGGTACGGCAGGCTGCCATCCCTAGACCAAATAACTTGTCAGAAAGCATTGGTAGGGTGTTCTTGTTTTCAGGACGTACCAGGTATTTCTCTGTCTGGCGCAAATAGCCCGTTGAGTGTAGTTCTGAGCTGATCGTGCTTCGTGCAACCTGGGATGCTTTGATACCAAGTTATATACCAAAGTATTGTACTTTCTGGAACTCCGTCCTGAAAATATAGGAACTACATTACTAGTGAGTTTTATCCTGAGCTTTCGGTGCTATTATGTTCTGATAAATATCGCTCCGGAGACGGCGATCAAAGTTTCCTAGGGTTCCTTGGTCTAGATCAATGCCATGCCAAGTTCCTCCGGTGAAATTGAGCATCGAGCTTTCCTATTTTTTTTATTCTCTCTTCGTTCCATGCATCACATTGAACCGCCATATGGGTGCTTATTTCATTATGGTTTCTTCCAATGCGATAGAGGTACTTGTTAAACTAATGACCGACCAGTAGGTGTAAGGTGGAAGTCGCAGCTTCCGTGTGGCCTATATATAAGAGTATAACGTCGTGTATTCTACGGATAGAGATTTAGTCGGGTGCTGGCCAGCGCTAGTTCTACAAGAAATATATTATACTCGGATTTGGTAGGATGATGCATCTATTGCTAAATGAAACATATATTACCATGCTATATGGTTATTACTTGATTATTATTAAAGTATTTCCATTTGTGGTAATTATCAAAGGATAATATGTTGCACGCATATGGTGCATGCTGGTTTGCCTATGTGACTAATGCAAATATGCAATAGTCATGAATGTATGTAAATTCCTCGTATAACCAGCACTCAACAAAGATCCATAAACGATATTTGAATAGATAGGAAAAGTTTTCATTCTGAGGGAAACTGTTCTGCATTATTCGTATACCCTATTCGAGTGCATGTATAAAAACGTAAACTAAAATAAGCAGCAATGCAGCAAAGCAGCCAATCAAATTGCGAAGTAGAACATTTGCTTACATGAAAAGTTTATCATTGATAATATTTTGATTCTGACCATCAGATGACACAATATTCAGTTCCATAAAATAAAAATCATGTGTCTGCGGCCTTTCGGTTTTGTGTGTACTGAGGCAATAATTTAACTAATATTTATTAAACACTAAACCCAAGACCACGATTTATAATCAATGAATTGTGCTGACATTTTTTTAATGTATTTGGTCCGGAGACCTGGCCATCGACCTAACTGGCCCTTCTGCCTGGAATACATTTTTCTTTTATTTTTTATTTTTGTTTACATGTTATTGCGATTGTAAGTGTGATGTTGTTGTTATTGTTGTGCTGTTGATATTAGACCTTGATGTGGAGTGATAGTGTGAATGCAGTCAGTGGTTTCTTGTTGTGCCGAAGCACTACCAACTGTGCTGCCCAGGTGGGCTTGTGCTTACATTAGCACGAAAAGTGAATTCAAACATAGGAGACGCGTAAAAAGTGTACTAAAAGAAAGTGCTTGGAAATCTCTGAAGTAACTCAACTCCTCAGAATTGTTTCGGTTATGTAGGGATGAAGTCGAGATGCAGGTGCATATTCCTTATTATTTAAGAAATAATGAGAGATGAATTAGTTTCTAAAAGCGAGAAAATCTTCTAGGAACGCGATCCGGATAAGGATCTTGCATGAGATCTAAGCATGACTCTTTCAAGAAGGAGTTTCCTATTACTCGATTGAATATTGCGGGTATTGTCGCGGTAGGGTTTTTGGCGTCTCCACCAAATGTCGCATAAGATAATGCGTCTCTACTAAATGTGATGTTACGTGTTTTAGCGTTACCTTTACCTTACGTTGTTGAGAGGTTTTACGTAATTCAAAGGTGTGAGCGTCTTCTCACACGGGGGTTTTCTAGGGCACTCGCTTGGCTTTACTTAAACGTGCTCGAAATGCTGCCGTGTTTACCGGGGATAATTATAAATGGTACTTACCGCTTGATGACGGACATCTTTGGAACGTATGAGGACGGCACAGAGATTCGGCGACTGGGGACAGCGGACAAGTTCGGTCGGCTGGCTGGCTGTAGAGCTGGTGGTGTGCTAAGCTAGCTAGACTGGGGGTGGCTATGGTGGTGGTGTATTCACGAACTCACAGATAGTTTTAACGTATAAAAGTATATTGATTTATCAACAGAACTATAAGTACACTTATAAGTCCCTTTACAAAACAAATAATTAAAAATAAAGATTGAAGTTAAAGAGCGCGTGACCGGACCGTACAGGGTATCCACCACAAATGTCAGTATCAACGACTGATTTGCAACCGCTTAATAACGACGAGCTCCTACTCAAGTAGCTACCCAACAACTACCAATGTATCTACTGTCCCTCGGTCAGTTTAATATATTGGAATTTCCGCCTACGCAGTGTCGTAGTTCTCACCATCTGCACTTGTACGCACTTGTGTTTTCCGTTACTTGTTTGTTCGTTACTCTTATCGTGTGGTGCACACATTTCGCCGGCGCGCTTTGCTTATCGATACGCCCCTTGTGCATACGCCTCCTAGAATTATTTCGGTTTCCTAAATTTACATCTAATCTACACAAAATATGCCTTTGGACTAAACTTTCCAGAAGTGGTTTTCATGTTATTTAATATGAATTTCTTAATCAGCTTTTCGCATTCGCGAGAGTATCATCATAAATATAGATCACTATCAAAATAAAATAAATATAGAAAAGCGAACAGCGAAATGAAGATCCCTTTAATCATTTTATCAAAATTGACTAAAAATCGAAAATAATATAATCAAAAATTGAATTTTATATTTTCTTATAAACAACAGAATTTCAAAATTAACATGTTAAACATATTTTATTAAACGTATTTTTCTACCACATATAGTGGTGTAAGGGATTAGTAACTTTCACCCGGCCCGATCCGGTCTCGCTACTGATGGTACTGCTCTGAACCATTGTGCATATGAGTTTTTTCCAGGGACCGTTGTAAGCGAATGGCCCAACCTTCGTTCGCGTTTTTACCACGAAATCAGGAGTTCGCGGACGGCGCCGCAGCTGCTTGTTCAGAGGGGATGACCAAGTGGTCACCCATCCAACACCTAGCTACGTCCGACGTTGCTTAACTGCAGTGATCTAGCGAGCACTGAGCTCCACAACACGGCAATCCGCCGCTTATGTTAAACATATTTAAACCTTAAACTGTAATAATCATATGAAGATCAACATAGATCAACAAAATCGTGAGAAATGTCACAAATATTCACACTCTTACAACAGACAACAATCGATGAATATCGTATGAAAATATTGCAAAATGCCGGAAAAGTTTTCAGGCCGATGGAAGCTCTGCGCCGCATAATACGCAAACAGCAGAATGCATAGCGAAATTGAAAACTGCAGCTAGCGTTATAACAACGCTGGAATATTCGATTAAAGGGCAATTTGTTATTATCTTGGCGCGGCTGTTACCATCGTGTGGCGCGGGGCACACGGTATTCCACATCATTTATTATTCATGAATTCGTGTATGAGTTTGATAGAGTATAGCGGGCTACGATGATGCGCGCTGTGACTCTAGTTTTACGCGATGGTTTATACATCATGCGCTGCGCACGCTCGTTAATTCCCGCGTTCGTTTCCTGCAGCCATATTTAGCAATATGGCTAATTGAAGGATGCTTTGTTTTTATTGAATATCATAGAAACCGCAGTATATATATTAAATTGTTATATGTTTGCGTAAGCATATTTTAGGGTAATTTCCCCAGATAATTTTAGTAAATATTGATCAACACAATACTACTAAAAATCGCACTGAATAAAATATCACGAATTTGCATAAGAAAACCTATCCTGTTCTTTACATATTTATAAGTATAAATAGACTAAGCATTGAATTCTTCTATTGGTTCTTGTCCCTAGAAAGTTAATTAAAGTTCACAATTTGTACATGGAACTGTCCTTAAGGCAATATAAAAAAAATTTCAACAGTGTTATAGCAGTTGAACTGACAAGTGAGTTCTAGTTTTATTTCAAGTATTCCTCATCTTCAATATCATAATAAAATGGAGCATTGATTATTTCCATCATATTTCTTACACATTCTTATTATAAGTATTGCTCAATTCAAATTAAAACCAATGACATAAGTTACCTCACCAGAAATTCCAGAACAAGAATATTCATAAACGCTCATTCTCCATTCATTTGCAATAATTGTAGTAAAGCACACACACACACACATACACACAAATATGTAAAGATGAAATATATTATATACTCACATGAAACATACTAACCTCGTAACACCAAAATAACATAACGTAAACGTATTAAAAGTAAAAGTACTCATCCTTTAGTGTTAATTGCACTGATGCGCCTCCGGTCACTCAGACGAGAAACGCCACCAATTCTGGGTCATTTCTTAATATATCATTTCTGATGTTTTCATGGCAGTGGCCATCTGCTAATTCATGAGTACATTACAAGAGTACGCCGATTACCATTGACCGAAAAAAGATGGGCAACGCCAAAGATGAATCGCTTTTTTATTGTAACACTTTCATACATCATTAAAATTAGAATGCGACACGCGGAGTATTGCTGAAGATTGCGTGGAGTAATGTGACCATGTTCGATTTAACGGCAAAATCATTTCATATCCCACTGATGAGACCCATCATTCTTTGATTATGACATGATTTATGTAACAAATTGTGCGATACTCGTATAATATCCAAATTAATTTCCTTTCGTCGGTTATAAACACGCAAAAAGTGATGCCATATGAACTCGCAGCAATATTGCGCAATTTCTATATGTATTTGCATGTATATGATAATTTATGAGGATGATGTTGTAGATATTAAGAAGATGAAGAGCGCAAGTAATTTGTGATGGACCAGCAGTAGCACAGCGTACAATAACTTTCTAATTTACAAATAACGATCGTACAAATTGTCATATTCTATTTTCTATTCCCACCGTGATCTTGGAATGAGAAAAAAGATAGTAACTGATGTAATAAATGTATACTAATATTTTGCCTTCATATTTAGTGTGATTTTTATTAGAAACTTTCATTTGATTAAGTTCTTATAATGGCTGTAGATAAATATAATAAAAAATAATAGTATAAGTACATAATTCATACGCTTATCATTCATAGGCTTATCTAATAGTCTCAGACGTTTATCACGATGTTAGTTTAACGTTTAACCATGGTGTCTTGCAATAAAGTAATGAATGAATTTTCTCCGCGGCTCTTCATGTCGGCGGTATTTACATCATTAGAGCAGATTTTTGAACTTGTAGTGGGTTATCCCATACCCTAATAGCTCTCACGGTTTTGTCCTACTTAGGTTCCTTACTGGAGACTTTCGTGAGGTGCAACAAGGAATAATTTCGCCTCTGATCCACTGCCATTCTGCTCCGGTTTGATCCGTTAGTCCAGAACTGATGAATTTGTACCTCGTTCCCTTTTTGAACAGTTTGTCGCCTTCCTGGTTTCCGGCAATTTTACAATTCCTAATTACGCAGATTAATTTCATTGCCTTAGTTTTTGGCCTGCACGATGATGGACTTGACGTAATCTGCTACATTCAGAATCCTCACCAGTTGTGATGCCATTGTACCGGTAGCAGCTTTGGAATGTGTGATTATGTTAACTTGTCGCCTGTGTCCATGTTTGTGTTTGTGATAGTTTTCAGATAATTCATGTCCACCGAGTCTCAACGGCTAGGCCCCACAACCTCGTAGATCTGGAGGTTGATAAGTATTCTACTATAGTCACGAATCCTGTTTGTGGGCAGGGCTCCAAAGGAAGCTTCCTTTCTTCGGGGAAGAATGTTAATCCAATCTCTTGATTGTCTCTATTTCCTCAACTTCTCGGATACCGACGAGCACAGTGGCTAAAACTAGGGGTTTTGCCCGTCAAAAGTATTTTTCTTGAATTCTATGTAAAACATATATGATTTATCGATTGTACTATGAAATAATAAGTTATTAAAAGCTACCTAAGGGAAATTCGCATCATTATGATCTTTAAATGTAAACGATGTTTAAATCACCGTAAAACGACTTTCAGCTAACATATCTTTATATATAAGGTAAAATTTTGCTCACAAATCAACATTTTAAGGTGACACAATAGACATTTCGTTTATACTCATGCTGAACAACTTTTTTTGCATTTTTTTGTAAAATATAATTAAAATATGGTCCAAAATGGGTCAATTCCGGCGGCAATCAAAAAGTGTCAGTACCAAGCAGGGTTCAGACCGGGAAGATCGACAATAGATTAAATACACAACATCAGGTGGTACCCTTAGCAAAGCATGGGAATATAACATCGATGTATACAATATCTTCGTCGACTTTAAACAAGAATACGATTCAATATACAGAGACAAATTATACGCTGTAGTGACAGACCTTGGCGTATCAGGAAAACTGGTAAGGCTTAACAAACTAACCATGTCAGAGTGTATCGCGCAGGTAAGGGTGCAAGGACATCTATCGGGAAGCTTCGCATGTGGACGGAACATGTAATAGGGAAGACAGGAATGTGGAGAGACAACCTCACTGATCTACAAGTCAATACAACTCGCAGTATTCGCAGATGATATCAATATAATGGGGAGAACAAAACAAATTGCGGAGGAAGCATACGCCGCACCGAACAATAAGACTCCAAATTAACATCTACAAAACTAAGGCGCTATTACAAACAGAACAGGGTGAGAGATAGGAGCAGCACTAGGGTGTACTCGAACAGGATATATTGTGAGGGCAGGAAAACCTTTCTGCAGGTGCTGTCTGTGTAGTTGTAGGAGGATTCTAGAAGTGGTGGTAACGCGAGAATTGATGTTTTGGGGGTTTACGAAGTTTAGATTTAATTTTATAAGGTTTGTAGCTATCCAAACGAGGTATGTGCTTCATCTCTTCTTCCCTTCCGTTACAGGCAATACCATGTGTAGTTGTTGGCCTGTAATCTGCTGTTATCTGTGGCTCACGGCTCACTTCTCACTACACCTCCACCGTTAATTAACAACACCATTGATTGAACTCAGAGGGCTGTTAACCCAAGCCGCCAAAGACACAATTTCTACGATTGCCGCCCCTCTACTGTTCCTCTCCCTTGGTCCTTTTTTTGGGTATATGATTACTTTATATGATTAGGGCTGCTCTGTATGCAAATATCGCCAAGGCACACCTGCAGCACAGCTTTCTGATGATCTTTTTGAAGTACTTTTAGCCACCATATTGGTTGGCTTTCATACCTGCTAGTAACTAGTCTTTATTAGGACGTTTTCATCGTTTTCAGGTTTGCAAGTTTGTATAGAAATTCTACTTCTATAATCTACCACTTTGGATTTATGGATATAGAATTGAAAAGTATCATACGAGGGATCTCATTTCAAAATATTAAAGTAAATTTGAAGTCAATATCTCATTCATTATGCTATGGTTTCATTATGCTAGGATGACAGCGACGTCGATTTTCTATTAATTATTAATGTCTCGTGTTCATTAACGAGTTGTCAATTTTATTGAAAGTCAATTTATCTGGTTATGTAATACTTAATTACTTTCAAATACTTCTCTTCCTTTGTCGAAATTATATATACAAATGAGTATCGCCAGCAATTAATTTTTTCTTCTCTTTTGACTGGTATAAAAAATTTATAACGAAGTGAATGCCACGAAACAAGCTCTCGAATTGTAATTCGGTTTTAATACTCTCTGAAGTAGTCTTTTGCTTCATTTTGCTTCGCACTTTTTTATGTCGATGTTCGCTTGTACCTGGACGTTCAAGGGATTTTCCGTTTTTCCTTGAGTGCGTTTCCAGGACGGGACAAAGGCGTCGGCGCCTTAGGCGTGAGCGAGGCACGCGTGAGTTACGCCGCTGGTATGAACTCCACCGTGTCGCGCTGAAACAGAAAAATCGGTTTTATTGTAATACGGCGTCGGCAACTTTCTTCGATATGCGACGACGGTTGCGCTCCGTCGCGTTTCGCAAAGTGGCCGTTAAGTCAGGCGTTTTACCTTTTTGAATATTCAATCTATATGGCGTTGAAATCTTTGGCTGTGGCTCCCCAATGCGCGCTTTTCACATCGCTGAAGTTCGTACAAGTGCACTTTTCTGATTTTAAATTTTAATGCAGGTGAAACATTTAAAACTTGTTTCATTTAAATAGAGCGATAAAATATGAAAATAGAACAATAGTGTTTTGATTAATTTCTTAAACGCAGTTTGTAGTATTTCTTGTGTATGTAGGAAAGTGTTGTTCTTCGTTTTAAATGCGATTTAAATGAAGAGTTTAAGATATTATATCGAATATTTTATATACATATTTGCATTTCATAAATATTTATATACGGTAATAGTTCCAAAATGCTTGAATATTCATTGCTAATACATATTGAGTTCTGGAAAATTACATTTTCTTGCATTAAAATGCATAGGTTCCTTGTTTACAATCCCACAAATTGTCTTTGTAGTAATTTTATAGTACCAATTCAAACATAAGAAAAATATAGCCTCAAAAACTATAGAACTATAGAAGAGTATCAAGCAGGGTTCAGACCGGGAAGATCGACAATAGTTAATCTATTGTCGATCTTCCCGGATACACAACATCAAGTGTACCCTTAGCAAAGCATGGGAATATAACATCGATGTATACAATATCTTCGTCGACTTTAAACAAGAATACGATTCAATACACAGAGACAAATTATATGCTGTACTGACAGACCTTGGCGTACCAGGAAAACTGGTAAGGCTTATCAAACTAACCATGTCAGAGTGCATCGCGTAGGTAAGGGTGCAAGGACATCTATCGGGAAGCTTCGCATGTGGACGAAACATGTAATAGGGAAGACAGGAATATGGAGTGACAATCTCACTGATCTACAAGTCAATACAACTCGCAGTATTCGCAGATGCTATCAATACAATGGGGAGAACAAAACAAATTACGGAGGAAGCATACGCCGCACAGAAATCAACGGCCCAGACAATAGGACTCCAAATTAATATCTACAAAACTAAGGCGCTATTACAAACAGAACGGTTACGCCAAAATTCCAAACCCAAGAAATCTGGAACAAATGCATAACTTCAAGTTAGAAGACTATGAAATCAAAGGTAGATTAATAATGGCAAATAAAGCGTATTTCTCGCTGTCGAGGAGTTCTAAATCCAATGAGGTACCCAGAGATACAAAGATTAAGGTATACAAAACAATCAACCGGCCAATATTAATGTATGACTGCGAAGTATGGATCTTGCCGCCTTCGAGAGAAAAATACTGCGTAGGATTCTAGGTCCCGTAAGGGAAAATGAAAGATACAGGAGGCGGTCCAACAACGAACTCTATCAGGCTCTGAGATACGAACCAGCCTCTACATTCATCAACGCAACGCCTTAGGTGGGCTTCCAAATCATAAGAATGCCAGCAAGAGGAATGCCCAAGCGAATAATGAACGGCCAAATAGTGGGGAGGAGGCCGGTTGGAAGACCAAGGAGGAGATGGGAGGATGAAGTGAACCACGACACAATACAGATCATCAAGATAAGAGTATGGAAGAAGGTTGCACAGGACAGGGAAGAATGTAGGAGGAAGATAAGGGAGGGTTTCTAAGGCATATAAGTTTTGCTAAAGGTAGAATATATAAAAATATTTATGTAATTGCTTTATATCTCGAGTACTCGAATTTTTGCGTATGTGGGTATAGGAAAACAACCTACATTGATTAAATGTAGGTGTTGCGAACAGCAACATCAACCCGCGAATTAACGCGAATCTTTTATTTTTAGCAGAATTCGTGGACTACCCGTCC
>JAODAC010022590.1:0-18097 GCA_027575185.1 Mimaenictus wilsoni
GCATTACCAATCGTCCTGCCCAGGTGGGCATGTGTGAAAATCTTGCGTGTGAATTAATTAATAAATTCAATCCCACATGTGTCCTCGGGGACTCGAACCCGTCCGACTGCGTGGTAAGCCAAAGCACTACCAACTGTGCTGCCCAGGTGGGCAACTAAATAATTTTTATTTTTTTTATTCTTTTGTAAATTATCAAAAACAAAAATTGCCACAAAAAATGACAATGAAAACGAATAAAAACCGGATCAGTAGAGAACATTAAAAAAACATTCTAATTTTTGTCGTTCATTTACCAACAACCATGAACTTTCCAATTTTGAATAACTAACATACTGACTAATGCCAACGAGTGGAGCAGTGGTTCTAAAATATTGTATTGTTACTTTTTTGATTGAGTTACGAAAATTATTTTTTGTAACCTTCATTTTATTAAGGTTCTTAAAAATAGTAAATGCTATTTTTTTGCTTTAAAACCATGAATAATATTATTGCTCTCATAGTATTTTTGCAATTTCAAAAAAAAAACAGGGCTGAGCAACCTTTTATATACACGTTTTAGTATACAAAGTGAGTCCTGTGGCTTTGCAACAATTTCCCACACTATAATTTTTCTTTCATTATCAAAATAATCGGATAAAACCTTCTTATCACTTCATTAGTAGTCAATTATACCACAGTGACTACTAAACCATTTAAATCCATTTTTTTTATTTGCAATACAATGTTTGACTTCAAAAATTAATATTAATCGTTGTATTACATTGAACAGATAAACTTTGGTTAGGAGATTGCATTGGAATATGACACACATCCGCGATGATTAAATATTAAACATGTTTTCCTTCAACTGCAAATACGCTCCGCTTGGGCGATGATAATGCTCGATGGAACTGTTGCCAACCACCTCTCTCCCCCTCCGCCTTCGTCATCTACCACCCCCGGCATATCCCTTCTCTTTCTTCGGTTTTACACAACCGACGCGATATTCGGGAGGCGGTGGACGTGTGGCCAATCGGAGCCCTCGGAGCACCACCGCCCATTTTCCCGGTGCTGGCGGAGCGGCAGCACTACAGCCGCCCCCGCCAGTCCACGGCCATCGTCTGCCGCCGCCGTGTCGTGTGTCTGCCGCCGCGCCGTTTCACAACACTCACACATTCACTCATACAAACACACACACACAACAACGGAAATAACAACAACGCCTTTGGAGAAGGCCGCCAAATTACGCAACATGGCGGCGACTAACCGCCACACTCACCTGCCGCCTCCGATGTTTAGGATGGATTAGGAAATGCATACGCACACGTCTTACGCACAATAATTTTTTAAAACAAAAAAAAATTAAACTTTCCATTTTAAAAATTCACAAAAAAAATTAAACACAAGAATAATTAAATAATTTATAAAAAAATCATCGTGTTGTTTTTTAATTATTATTGTTTCTTTGATTAACAAAGAAAAATATTATAAAATATGACTAAAAATGTGACAAATGTTTAAATATATGAACGATAAGAAACGATATGAAACGATATGAAACGATATGAAATGATATGAAAAATATGAAAATAAATAAAAAAGATGAAACAAAAATATTTAAAAAAATATGAAAATCTATAAAACAATATGAAGCCATTTAAAGATGCAAAAATTAAAAACCAGTGGTTCTCAAAATGTGGAAGGTAAACTGCTTAATGTGCAGTTTAAAACGAAAAATGTTCAGGTACGTGACGGAACGGAAATGTTGCCATTGGTAAAAGTGAAAATGTTCATCAACCGGTATTATTGATAGCAGTGAGAGTGACTTTGAATTCGACACATATTCGCAGCGAACTCTCACTCACTACTCGTCGAGAACTTCGGACTAAAGTCAGTTGGTGCTCAGCGGTTTGCGCATGCACACTCTGCGACTTGCTTCTCTCAAAAACATCCATTAACATAAACGTTTACTATAAAGTTTAATTGTTTAACGTCCAAACACTTACAAACTATTTATGGGACTGTTTGACACTAAGTGTGGAGTTCTTAATTACTTATTTTGTAAATTTGCTTAAATTGAAAATCGTAAAATTGGTAAAAGTGACTTAAGATAAGTTATTGTACGTTTGGCGTGTGCGGATGGTTACAACGTGTGTGGATGCGTGTGGATTTATAAAATAGAAAGCAACGATACATCTCTACGAAACGAAACATCGAGTGTTGTGAATTTGTGAAATAAAACAAAGCGGAAGTCATGATCCTGAGGAGTATTTGTCCACTTGTACTCCTTTTAACAGCAGGTACGTCATTTACATTTTTCATGTTTTTTTCGTCCGTCAATTATTATGCTTTGAGTAATTTTATTAAGGTTCTTAAAAATAGTAAATGCTATTTTTTGCTTTAAAAACCATTATTAATATTATGGCTTTCATAATTAATAATAATTTTGATAAAAAACGTTTATTGATGGAAAATTCTATTGATATGAACTTTTTTTTTTCAAACACATAAATTCCTCTGATTCCTCCCTAATTTTTCTGATTTTTCTAAAGTTTGTGTTGCCTTTTATTTTTTGCTCCAAACAATAGAGACTTACTCACTATTTTCGAAGTATATTTTCAGAGACTTTTGATGGTTTCATAATAATTTAGTTTACCGCATATATTCAGAGATTGTCTTAAATTTTTTGGAGTTTTTAAGACCGCGTTTTAAGATTGCGACGATTGCCTATATTTCTATTTTCCTTTTTAAGTATTGCAATTTCTTCAATTAACCTTTGAATAAATACTATAAACCTAACCATTATAATTAAAAGGAAAACGTTTATGGAAGAGGCTTCTCACCAATGGAAAACTACATTTATTTGTACTTTTATTGTACTTGTATTTGTTTCCAAGAATTGTGTTCTATGTTTTCTGAGTAGTTTTGATTCATCTGAAGCATTTATTGCATGTTTTTCCATTTGTTTGCTCTAGCCAGTGAACACAAGATCAATTCTTTTCAAACACTTTGTTTTTAATTGATTGATTGTTAGTAATTTAGTCTTATTGAGTAATCGTAGTTTGATTTTTAATACTTGAATTCCCAATACAGCGAAAGAATAACATGGACCCCTCGATTTTTCCATTTTGAATTGGTTTCCGTTAAATAAGGCCTAATACCACAGGCTTACTTTTAGGGTATTATAGTTTGTGCGTGTTCTTACGAAATATGGAGCCTTTAGCCCTCATAGTTTCCGAGATATGGCTTCTCAAAGTCAAAATTTCTAAATTTTTGCAAAACTTTCGGTCCACTTTGGCCCCCACTGTTTCTCTTCCTCTCCCCCTCCTCCTATTGGTTTACTTTCAAAACCGGCCTCGTTATTACTAATTTGGTTATAGCTGATTCGATTAAGATCAAATTTAGGTTACTACGATGATTAGTTTCGAAGTTATAGCATTTTGAAAAAAAAGCTCCTCAGGTGTAAAAATCGGGAAGTGTTCGAAAAAAATTCGAAATAAACGTCTGTTCGTTTCTTCGGTTTTATGCTGAAAATCTTCAGGGAAATATTGTTTACATTATTTACATTATTAAAAGCATATTTTGTATTGTTTTTGTATTTTAATGATAAAATAAACATAATCACACTGATGTGTGCGTGTTTGATATAATTAATATTACTTTGTTTATGTGTTTTAATTCGTTATCCTAATTGTTGTAGTTGTCATATATTATCACAGTTTATGATTATGATAAGTGTGGAAATCATAAATAATCAAGAGATCATTACTCATGCCCGTTTAATTTTGTTTAAAAAACAATGGTTTACTATGAAACGTTAAGATCTATATTTCGACATCTATACAAATCGATGTGATCTATAAAACAGGAAGCTGATTAAAGTAGGTTAAATGAAATTTATGTAGGTTATGTTTGTACTGATTTATGGTATCTTACGTTTAGATAGGCTATGCTATGTTTGAAAGCGTTAGATTAGTTAAATGAAAGTTTGCTTTCTCTAATATATTAACGAGATAATTTCAAAACAATTGTCAAATTTCCTTTTTGACAATATCAAATGCTTCTTTTTTAAATGGCTTCATGTTTTCTGTTAATTATATAGATTTACAACAAAGTTGGATAAAATAATGATGTTTTACTACTAGAAAATTAAGTGTTCAAAACTCTCAAAACTCTCAAAAGTCTCAAAACTCTTTGAATATACTTAATTTTTTCGCATTAAAATATAAATACTTAAGTTAAAAATTGATGTCAGCTGAGTTCACTTTGGCATCCTTGGTTTCCGATCAAAATTAGATCGGAAATGGAGAACCAGAACTTTTTTTTTACTTTACAAAATTAGCTTAAATATAAAACATCGAGTATTTTTTAGAAAACGTTTATCAAAATTGTGGAACTGCATATTATTAGGGAATGATTAGCGAAGGATTATAAAATCACAATTACAGCAACAAAAAAAGAGATAATAAAAAAAAGTTCAGGTTCCCTTATGGAGGGACATTGGCATGAATAATTCGCTCTCAAATGATTGTTTAATAACGAAATATTTTCGTTTAAATTAAAAATAATTTGTATACATGTGTTTCTATTGAAAGTGGATTGAAATTTACTTCGAATGATACCAAATTTGATGTAAAGTTGAATCGCTTTCATGTAATGTACGAGGTACACATAAATACATGTATTTCAAAAACTATAATTGATTTTTAAAAAATTCAAAAAGAATCTGGTAGCTAATGTTATAACCTTTAATACTAGAAGTATTTTAATACAATCAAAGCAACGGTTCATGATTTATGACACTGACGATAAAATGTCCACACGATGAAAAGCCCGACGATGATGTGAAACACGATGATTGAAATAATTTGTATAAATGTGTTTTCATTGAAAGTGAATGGAAATTCACTTCGAATGATACCAAATTTAATGTAAAGTTCAATAGCTTTCATGTAATGTACGAGGTACACCTAAATACATGTATTTCAAAAACTATAATCGCTTTTTTCAAAAATCAAAAAGAATCTGGTAGCTAATATAATAAACATTAATACTAGAAGTTTTTGATACAATCAAAATAACAGTTTCTGATTTATAACACTGACGATAAAATGTCTCCACGATGAAAAGCCCGACGATGATGTGAAACACGATGATCGAAATAATTTGTATAAATGTGTTTTCATTGAAAGTGAATGGGAATTCACTTCGAATGATACCAAATTTGATGTAAAGTTCAATAACTTTCATGTAATGTTCGAAGTACACATAAATACATGTATTTCAAAAACTATAATTGATTTTTAAAAAATTCAAAAAGAATCTGGTAGCTAATGTAATAAACATTAATACTAGAAGTTTTTGATACAATCAAAACAACAGTTTCTGGTTTATATCACTGACGATAAAATGTCTCCACGATGAAAAGCCCGACGATGATGTGAAACACGATGATCGAAATAGTTTGTATAAATGTGTTTTCATTGAAAGTGAATGGAAATTCACTTCGAATGATACCAAATATGATGTAAAGTTCAATCTCTTTCATGTAATGTACTAAGTACACATAATTACATGTATTTCAAAAACTATAATTTAATTTTCAAAAATTCAAAAAGAATCTGGTAGCTAATATAATAAACATTAATACTAGAAGTTTTTGATACAAACAAAACAACAGTTCCTGATCTATAACACGGACGATAAAATGTCTCCACGATAAGAAGCCCGACGATGATGTGAAACACGATGATGGAAATAATTTGTATAAATGTGTTTTCATTGAAAGTGAACGGAAATTCACTTCGAATGATACCAAATTTGATGTAAAGTTCAATAACTTTCATGTAATGTACGAAGTACACATAAATACATGTATTTCAAAAACTATAATTGATTTTTAAAAAATTCAAAAAAAATCTGGTAGCTAATATAATAAACATTAATACTAGAAGTTTTTGATACAATCAAAACAACAGTTTCTGATTTATAACACTGACGATAAAATGTCCCCACGATGAAAAGCCCGACGATGATGTGAAACACGATGATCGAAATAGTTTGTATAAATGTGTTTTCATTGAAAGTGAATGGAAATTCACTTCGAATGATACCAAATATGATGTAAAGTTCAATCTCTTTCATGTAATGTACTAAGTACACATAATTACATGTATTTCAAAAACTATAATTTAATTTTCAAAAATTCAAAAAGAATCTGGTAGCTAATATAATAAACATTAATACTAGAAGTTTTTGATACAAACAAAACAACAGTTCCTGATCTATAACACGGACGATAAAATGTCTCCACGATAAGAAGCCCGACGATGATGTGAAACACGATGATGGAAATAATTTGTATAAATGTGTTTTCATTGAAAGTGAACGGAAATTCACTTCGAATGATACCAAATTTGATGTAAAGTTCAATAACTTTCATGTAATGTACGAAGTACACATAAATACATGTATTTCAAAAACTATAATTGATTTTTAAAAAATTCAAAAAAAATCTGGTAGCTAATATAATAAACATTAATACTAGAAGTTTTTGATACAATCAAAACAACAGTTTCTGATTTATAACACTGACGATAAAATGTCCCCACGATGATAAGCCCGACGATGATGTGAAACACGATGATCGAAATAATTTGTATAAATGTGTTTTCATTGAAAGTTAATTGAAATTCACTTCGAATGTTACCAAATTGATGTAAAGTTGAATCGCTTTTACGTAATGTACGAGGTACACCTACATACATGTATTTCAAAAACTATAATTGACTTTCTCAAAAATTCAAAAAAAATCTGCTAGCTAATGTAATAACATTTAATACTAGAAGTATTTAATACAATCGAAGCTACGGTTCATGATTTATGACACTGACGATAAAATGTCCCCACGATGATAAGCCCGACGATGATGTGAAATACGATGATCGAAATAATTTGTAAAATGTGTTTTCATTGAAAGTGAATAGAAATTCACTTCGAATGATACCAAATTTGATGTAAAGTTCAATAACTTTCATGTAATGTATGAGGTACACCTAAATACATATATTTCAAAAACTATAATTGCTTTTTTCAAAAATCAAAAAGAATCTGGTAGCTAATATAATAAACATTAATACTAGAAGTTTTTAATACAATCAAAACAACAGATCCTGAGCTATAACACTGACGATAAAATGTCCCCACGATAATAAACCCGACGATGATGTGAAACACAATGATCGGTCCGGTTACGATTTTGAGGAAATATTTTCGAATATTTCATTGAATTCTTGTTTTATCCATTGAATTATTAAAAAAAGGAAGATTTTAATCTTGGTAAATGTTTCGCTTCTAAATTTGTTCATAAAATTATTAAATTATTCATAAAAAAATCGAAAGAAGAAAACCTTGAAACAGGCAAAAAAAAACTCCAAATAAAAATTATCGCACGCAATATAATTTCTTAGTAATTATTGCGCTTCAATCGAGTAATAATGGTCGTTCTATTCCACACTCACGTGACTAACCAACTCTACCACAAACACATCGAACTCATCATTATTTCATTACGAACCTTAGCTAAAACATTACATAGCTTATTACATGCCAATATTACTCGTTTTGTTCATGGTTGGTGTAGTTTCTATTTAATGAAAAATAGAAAAAAGAAACGACGAAAGAAGAAAAAAAACGATATGAACAGAATAATGTCAATCACGTTCTGCAACCTGCAACCGGTAATAATAATGTGTGTCGTTTTGATGATGGTTTACTGGTTTGTAGACATGTTCGCTTCGCATGCTGGTGGGTTGGCATTGTTTTAGAGAAACGTGTTCTTCACCTACTTTTCATATGTGAGACGTGTGAATCGTGTGAATCGCTATCAACCGGTACCGGTGGGTTTGATCCAATGATCAGACAAACACTAACACTTACTTACTTTAAATATATAATATATAAATATATAATATATTATAAATATTTATCTAGCTATTGTGTGTTTTTATTGTTTCGAGTTAAACTTGTTTGTATTGTAAGATTATGAGGTCTTTTTTCTATGAATAGTTTTTGTTCACATTCAGTAAATGGTTTTACGTAATTGTATTTGACTATTAAAATGTTGCTTTTTGTTATTGGCTTACAAGGAGAGGACACGATTGAGACCTCATGCATTTGAATGAAATTTCGCAGGTAGCTTCGCAGTTTTCGTATAGTTTAAGTTAGAAGTTTCCAAATTGGATGGCGTATCTTCCAAGGCGGTTTAGGCACGTCCGGTGGTACCATCTTATCTTTAATGACCTCCCGCAGATCGGGCGACTAGACTTAAGAGTAGCGAAATGTACGTCGCAGATGTTTAAACAAAGCTATGCCTAAGGGAGTATTTAGTGGCACACCTTGTAGGTCTTGAGAAAGAGAGAGAGCGAGTGAGCGAGCGAGTGTGCTCGGATTGGTCCAGGTTCGTGAGGTGGAAGATTGTGGGGAAAGCGTTGTGGGTGTGTGGATCCCAGCAGATGTAATTATAAATTTGTGTAAATAAAGTTAGTCACAAGCCATACTTCGACGTGTCTACTTCTCTTCGCAGCGCAATCATCACTGTCAACAAATGGGTAGTTCGGCTCCTGCTAAAATAAAAGACCTTTGGTGTTTTCGTCAAAGGTTGATGTTGTCAACAGGCAGGCTGTTCGCAACAATGGGACTGCCAAAAAAATTAATTGCACCTTGCCCAGTTTACTGTAACACTGTCACGTGTATAAACTAAGCTAACCGTAATTTGGAAGTTTAGTAAGTGACATCTATGTGTAAATAATAGAAGCAACGAAATATGTCGTGTCAAATACATGTATATGTGTCATGTGATTACTGCATTTTGTTAGATAAAATCAAGGGATTCATTGCTATTTGTTTACATAAGGTTGAAAATTTCGGACATTTATTATTTGGACGTTTAGACATTTGGTGTATTTGTGTCACGAGTCTGATTGAAAAAAATCCCCTCTTCTTGTCCTTGGAAATAATGGCGGAGCAATGTCAGAAGGCAGACACCCCCATGAAATTGAACAGTATACCTTTAAAAGTAAGAACTTCTTTGTTAATACCACACTTAATACCGTCTTTGGAACTGATTATTCATAGTTTGTAGGCGATTATAATACAGACTCTTATGTTAGGCGGGTGATATAGAGCCTGACAGAGGTCTCTTACAGCCTCTGTTTGGCTCTATCAAGGTAGATTAACCAATACCTTACCACCAAAAGACGTCCACACCTACTAGATTTCAGATATAATCATATCCAATCAAATGACCACGACACATGATACGACACTGTGATTCAGCGTAGGGCATAATTATACCTCCAAGGAACTATACCTCTAAGGGGCGTAACTATACCTCTAAGGGGCGTAACTATACCTCTAAGGGGCGTAACTATACCTCTAAGGGGCGTAACTATACCTGTAAGGGGCGTAACTATACCTGTAAGGGGCGTAACTATACCTGTAATGGGCGTAACTATACCTCTAAGGGGCGTAACGACACCTCTATTTGGACGTACCTGCACCTTTAAGGGGCGTATCTACACTTCTCAGGGGCGTAACTATACACCCAATGGGCGTACACTTTTAAAATAATAAGCTTCCAACATTAAGGAGATAAACAAAGTGGAATTAATATATGCTAGGGTTCAAATTCTGTGAACAACGCCGATGGCCTCGTGTTGGATACGTCACGTTATATGCCCCCAAAGTCGTTCTTCTCGCCCACGGACCGCCCCAATACGGCAATGGACTTCACCAACCACCACAAACTGACGAATTTCGCTGGAATCAAGGAACAGTTCCGCCCACAGACATCTATGGGCGCTCGACCGACGAATGGCGGTGGGCCGACGGCCGGCACGCCCCCTGGCGCCGCCCAGCCGACGGCGGCGCCGCCCCACGTAAGTAGAGCACGCCAACGGCGCCCTGCGCTGGCGACTGCAGGCGGCGCGCAGCATAGGCGAAAGCACTATCCACGCCGCAAGGCACACATTCGCCGCCCGCGCCACATTGTGCGCTCGCGTGAGCTGCGCGCCAGCCGCCACCTCGTTGGTTGCGACTGCGTCAAACTCAACGGCCTGCAAGGCGATTGCAGGAGGCGTGAATGCCACACGTGGTTTGGCAAGCCCAATCCGGATTGTGCCCCGCCCACGCCCGCCTGCGGTCCCAGCCCCTACGGTAACGCCGCCCATCTGCAAGCGATCGTCGACGCGGCTCGCGAGCGCCATCGCATCTGGCTTATGGAAACTCCGTAGAAGCAAATTTACTTCCCGTAAATTACAACAATAAAGACAAATTCCCAGTTATACACTTTATTTTTCTACATTATCTTGAAAAAAAAATTAATCGGATCAGACAAGGAACTGCACAACAAAAAAGATGAGGAATGGTCAAGATCTATTTGTTAGCAGTATTTGAACGCCTCTCGGATCTTTTTCTCTTGAGCCTCCCGTAGCTTGGTGAGATGCTTGCCTCCGGAGAAGCGAGATGGAGGGCAGGTGGGTGGGTTGGTCACACATTCAGGAGAACCCATACACATGCTACGCGGGCATTCGTCTTGCAAACCATTCCGCTTCTCACATTCACAGCCAGTCATCAGCTTACCACCTCGTAGTTCACGGCTATTGGTACGAGCGTTACTCCCACCAGCGTCACGTTTTTCGCTCCGAGACTTGCGACTTGAGTCATCCCTAGTTGACTTATGTGGCGTCTCTGGCAGACTTTCCTCATCGTCACTACTGCTACGACGACGTCTACCTCTACCACCTTTTGGTCGTTTCTCCCCACACTCTTCATCATCATGGTGGTGATGATGGTGCTTCTCGTCACAACACTCATCTTCACTAGGATATCTATGGTGGTGATGGTGTTCCTCCTCGCAACACTCTACACGTCTGTCGTTACGACCCTGACGTCTACCACCATTCTTTGTACCTCGAGTTTCAGCCTTATTACCACCACCTTCGTTGAGGGATGACATCATAGGAAGCTGGAAACATCAATATTTAGTCCTGGTTGGTCTATATTTCATACAGTCAAGATCTAGAGTCTCCAGGACTAAAGGACTCTAGATCTTAGCTCTGGAAGACCCAAACTAGATTTACCATAATAATATTTCGCTCCATTGGAGTGTTTAGCATGAGGAATGGCCCACATTGTCGCGGAGCTGGCATAGCATCAGCTGCTGTGTCGGGCAGGGCTCCACCTGGTCCCGGCCCACAAGGCAGGCAGAAGGGTGGAGGACATTGGAAGCACACCGGTGGACAGAGGCAATCTGGACCAAGCTCCAACCCATGAATGGGGTTGACCTTTTCCAACTGCATTTGCAGATCCATTTTTACACAGAAATTTAGAGACAAGAAAAAACACACAAAATTTTGACACGGAGTATTCTCCGCTTATACACAGAATATGATGGATAAATTGATGTTCATTATGAATGTCATAGTGTCTGGATACCTTGATTTGAATACTTTGCCTCTGGCGACATCTATAGGCTGGAACTGCTAAAGGGATCTCTATGGGAGACAGTTCATTCATTTCTAAGGTGGTTCCTAAATTGATCTGAATGACATAAAACTTTAGAGACACTTAAGAGGCTCCAAGAAAGGGGCATTTCTATGGGAGACATTTTTGTTGTTTCCCAGGTGGTTCCCAAATGGATCTAAATGACATAAAACTTAGAAATAGACACTTAGGAGGGTCCAAGCTAAAGGTATCTCTATGGGAAACGTTTTATTCATTTCCCAGGTGGTTTCCGAAATTAATCTGAATTACAAAACTTAC
This sequence comes from Mimaenictus wilsoni, assembly GCA_027575185.1. Lineage (NCBI taxonomy): Eukaryota > Metazoa > Arthropoda > Insecta > Coleoptera > Staphylinidae > Mimaenictus > Mimaenictus wilsoni. The sequence goes on from JAODAC010022590.1 coordinate 11,803, forward strand.
GTATCGAAACTGAGAAGAGTCCAAGCTTCTTGGTAACCTAAAGTTTCTCAAGGTAGTAAGTCAATGGTGAGTGTCGGAATCAATGATATCAAGAAAACAATTTAAGATCGTTCCCATAGACATGGTTTTATTGTTTCGAAAGCAAAAGTTTTGACATGAAAAGTTACTACCATGGGGGCACCACATCGGTGAACGTCCATCTCTCATTGATAGATAGTGCGTGATGGTGTGGGCTAATAAGGAGATGTTGGTCACCCCATTGCCGAGTTACCCGGTGTCGTGTACATAGTGTAGTTGGGATAGGCGAACTGGCGGAAGGGTTGGCCTGCTACGTGCGGGGGCATCGTCGCATGCCCGTTCGAGAAGCGATAGTTGAGGTAGTAGGTCATCATCTGCGGCGGGCACGAGCAGCTGCAGTGATGGAGGAAATTGAATTGCGGCGGCAAATGGCGATAGGAGCCAAATTGATGACTGCTAAAGCTATGGCACGATGGCATTCCGTGGGCGGGATGGCCTCCCCCGCTGCCGGCGCCCGTATAGTACGAGTGGAAGCTGTGTGGGCCGGCCGACCCTGCGCCGTGACCACCGCCTCCGCCCGTATATCCACTGCTGCCACTCTCGGCGTTGTTGGCTGACTCGCCGATGTTTACCTCGGTCTGTACGGCGCGCAGCTCGAACGTGTCCTCGCCGTCCTTCTTGTACGTAGCCAGGTACAGGGGGCAGCAATAGTACCGCATCATTCCGTTGATGCACTGCGAGTTTTCGTCACGGTAGCAGATCTGCAAAGAATGACTTTGGATTTAGCAATTTCAGAAGGTCAGGACCGTCTTGAGGTTGTATGAGGTGTTGGGAAATAAGGAAAAAGTAAAGGGAACAGAACGGATATATTTGGAACAGATTAGAGGATGTTAAGAAGACACTTAAGCCTTGGACAACTTAAAGGCAACAAACCAAGACCAACAAGAAAAGGAACAGGTAAAGTCATGGGCCTTTAGGTAAGAGCTGATCTGAAAGAAGATCTGAATCAAGGGAAAGTCAAGGGAAAAAGAAAGGGCAAAGCTTAGTGTTTGAATGTCCCAAAGATATGGGGAAGCCCTCTTAGGTCCAGGAACCTAACATTACCATAAATTCTGGATGTTTGAAGTTTGCATTGATGAGTTCGGGACATGGGCCAATATAGCACGTGAAGCAGCAAACCTGCGGCTCACCGCCCGCGTCAGGATTCGGATCGCTTCGTCCACCCGTCGTCGTAGTCTTCACATCGATGACCACCGGCAGAGACACCTGCTCCTGCTCCTGTATAACCTTCTCCACCTCATGGCGTTCAGCTCGTGTCTCCACGGTATTCTTCAGCGCCTCGTTCATATCCTCATCATCGTGCAGCTCGACGATATACGCCTGCTGTTTGGGCTTGGCAGTTTTCGGGCGTAAAGACATTGCTGGAAATGGTAGAGGTGGAGGCGGTGGTGGTGGTGGTACTGGATTCTCATACAAGTTGTTCGTTCTTGGCGATCGTGAAGCAGTTGATGTCGATGGCCAATCTGGGGACTTCGTGGGTGACTTGGATACTGCTGGTAAGTGCGCAATTGATTCAGTCGTGTAGCAGCTTAAATCAGGTAGACACGTTGAAGAGGACGCGTCGCTGTTCGGTCTGTACACCTTCACTGGAATTTTGGCACGTTTCAATTTTGATTGTGGGCGGACGATTACACGATTGGGGCCTACGCAATATGCTTGCGATTGTCTACGCTGACACAGATTAGAGTGCGAGCCCTTATTGATGGAACCATGTTTGACATGTTTTTGGCGCGTTGTCATGGTGGCGTTATGGGTTAGTTGTGTTCGAGGTAACTGATTGCACGTTGGTAATCGTGGGGGAACGACGGGAATTTGAAATTTTCTTTGCGGAGTGCGGACTTAAGAGTCCCTAACCACCGCTTACATCAAACACACGGACACATCAGATCAGGCTAATACCTGTCGTTTGACACATCCGTTATTGAGGTCTGTTTGGGCTATTGCCATGACGGCTACGCATACATGACCGTCTTTGATTTACATTTAACAATATAATCTATAGTAAAATAGTTAAAGTTCCAAAATAGTACCATATACTTGAGACATCTATAGAGAGTCAGAGAAAGAGAGAGAGAGAGAGAGAGAGACAGAGAGATTAGTGACAATCTGAGAAATTGTTCTTTAAATTATCAGTAATCAGAATTGGTCCTTGGAACCGTCAAGTAAAACCTGGAAGAAATCTATAGAGTCGGAGGGTGAGACAGAGACACTAGTGTCAATCTGAGGTATTGTCCTTTATATTACCACTGATCAGAATTGGTCCTTGGAACCGTCAAGTGGAACCTGGAGGAACTCTATAGAGAGTCGGAGGGTGAGACAGAGAGAGAGGGACTAGTGTCAATCTGAGGTATTGTCCTTTAAATTCCAACTAATCAGAATTAGTCCATGGAACCGCCAAGTAGAACCTGGAAGAAAGGGCATAGAAATACCAAGGGAGTCGGGAACACGGAGATCCATCAAGGCTCTCCTTGATCTCTTGGTTGCGTTGGCAAGACCAAAAACTACTCTCACAATATACAGAACAGATCATCCTCTAACTCTTTAGAAGGGAAGATCCACCTCAAGACACCACTTGGAGAGGTTTTGATCATGCAAAACCTCTTGTCATATACAGATTGATATTATCAAATTTTCAATAAACACATGAGCACGTTCTTATCGATCTCGGAGGCTGTAATATATATGGAGTGATACAGAACACACAAGGGGGTAATCCCTTGGGAGTTGTACGCACAGCGAATCCTTCAATACTCGGAACGAATGCGGATATACAACGTATACATCAAATCGCGCAGGCAAACAGAATAAAAAGCCGAAATCCCCAAAGCGGGGCATTATACGCGCTGGTTTTGCCGATACAGGCTATCATCGTTCCGCAAATCTGCAACTTTGGGATATTACGCGCGCTCGTCCCTTCATCCCATGGGATAGGCACCCCTTCGATGCTGAGACTACTTTGTTTGATTCCTATTCGTATATCTTCCAAATATCCACCCTAGACACTCACTTGTCTGGAAAAATTCTTTTTTTTTCGATATACTTATGTCTTGTAGTGTTGTCTACAGAACATTTTGGTAAAATTGTAGGTTTTGTAGTGACCTTGTCTTCATGAATGTCCTGACACTATAGACATTCATTAAGAGGAAGATAGTTGTTAGTGTTGGTGAAGATGTAAGGTTTTGTTCTAATTTGTTATAGTGTTCCGAGGCCCCGGGTAGTTAGGCTGTTGTGGTCTGTCTTTATTCTTCTATTCTATACGCTCTTTTGTTGTTTATGGGTTTGGAATGATCTACGAGTGATGAGTTGATATTTGGATTGGTCCTTCGAACCAAGTAGAACATAGGAGAAAGGGCATAGAAATACCAAGGAACTCTGGAACACGGAGATCCATCAAGGACCTCCTTGATATCTTGGTTGCGTTGGCAAGACCAAAAACTAGTCTCACAATTTACAGAACAGATTATCCTCTAAGTCTTTAGAAGGGAAGGTCCACCTCAGGCACCACGTGGAGAGGTTTTGATCATGCAAAACCTCTTGTCAAATATAGATTGATATTATCAAATTTTCAATAAACACGTGAGCACGTTCTTATCGATCTCGGAGGCTGTAATATATGGAGTGATACAGAACACACAGAATTCACAGGTCCTTTTAGTGAAGACAACTTTTTTCGGTCTATTCTTTTGCAATATCCTTAGATCTATGAAAGCTTTCTCTGCTTAGTCCAATTCGACATCATGCATTTCCTTGTTTTTGTCTCCTAGACCTATTCCTAGGAACTTCAGTAATGTTCCTGCTAATCTTGTCTTCTTGTAGTAACTCAAATCATACCTGATTTAAATGTTTGTCTTTATGACACTACTCTAATTCTTCTTTTCAAAGTTATATGATTATGGAAGGACCTACTAAGACCTTATCCTTCAGATTGTACAGCTAATGAAGACTAGTTCTTCCGGCCTGTTCCTTTCCAAAGTATTTTATCCAATATTCCTAGATCTATTAATGTAGCCTCTGCCTTCTGTCTATTCAGATCTGGCTAGTTCCTTTTCTAGACTCTTAGCGTTACTCCTGCTAATTCCAGGAATTCTATTCCTACCAAAGATGTTTTGTTGTAGTATCCTTACTAGACCTTTCTTCTCCTAGCAAGTCCTAGAAAGATCTACCTAGATCTGATTGTTCTTAAATCTTAAAATTCAAAGCCTTATACTGTGTCAGTCAGATCTAAAATAGATAATGCCTTCAGATTGTACAGCTAATGAAGACTAGTTCTTCCGGCTTGTTCCTTTCCAAAGTATTTTATTCAATATTCCTAGATCTATTAATGTAGTCTCTGCCTTCTGTTTATTCAGATCTTGCTAGTTCCTTTTCTAGACTTTTAGAGTTACTCCTGCTTATTCCAGGAATTCTATTCCTACCAAAGATGTGTTGTTGTAGTATCCTTACTAGACCTTTCTTCTCCTAGCAAATCCTAGAAAGATCTACCTAGATCTGATTGTTCTTAAATCTTAAAATTCAAAGCCTTATACTGTGTCAATCAGATCTAAAATAGATAATGCCTTCAGATTGTACAGCTAATGAAGACTAGTTCTTCCGGCTTGTTCCTTTCCAAAGTATTTTATCCAATATTCCTAGATCTATTAATGTAGTCTCTGCCTTCTATCAATTCAGATCTTGCTAGTTCCTTTTCTAGACTCTTAGCGTTACTCCTGCTAATTCCAGGAATTCTATTCCTACCAAATATGTTTTGTTGTAGTATCCTTACTAGACCTTTCTTCTCCTAGCAAGTCCTAGAAAGATCAACCTAGATCTGATTGTTCTTAAATCTTAAAATGTAAAGCCTTATACTGTGTCAATCAGATCTAAAATAGATAATGCTAGCAACCCTTCTCTCTATCCTAAAAAGAACCAAATCCACCAAAGGCATATCTAACCCTGGGCATATCAAACCAAACAAACAAAGCAACAATCGCACGCAATCTCCGTCCAAAGCCGATCGCATAAGCAAGTTGTCATGCCATTGATGCCCAATCCCTCTTTCCTCACCCTCAGACATCAATCGTATGAAAGATGGCCATGGACGCTGACCAAAGCGCCTCAAACCTCTCCTTCCGAGCCAAGACGACATTTATCGACGTGACTCGCATGCCATTCACCCACACTAAACTCTATTCATCCACTCCGATCGAATCCACCCGATCCCCTGATTGTCCCTCTTTTCCCCTCATTCCCCTTTTTGTGCTTCCCTCCCTTCATTGTTCCTCCTCGTTCCTCTTAAACTAACTTGGTCTTTCCTTGTTTCTCCTGGTCCCTCCTCATTCCTCTTTATTTCTCAGAGTTTCCTTTCTTGTTCCTGGTTTCTCCTTGTCCCTCCTGGTCCCTCCTTGTTCCTCCTAGTCCCTCTTTATTCCTCCTAGTTCTCCGAGCTCTTCTCCACATTAGACTCACATTTCTTCGAAATGCATAAACCTCTCAATGTCCCTGACCATTGAGAGGCTATAAATCATCTTGCGACATTATTCATTTCCCGCCAACGCGGGGGGCGGCGACACAACGGCCGCGACGTCATAATCAATACGGCGCCAGCAAATACAATACAATACAGCAATAAATTTCGTTGCTTTTTCGCGTTGCTTTCTGGCTAGCAGGAGGCGGCCTCGGCGGAAAATCACCCGCGACAGCTTTTCCGGATGGAAAAAGCGGCATTAATCAGCGCGGAAAGCGCCGAATGGCACCGGCCGGCGTTTAATCAGCTAATGGAAGCGGTGCACACCGCCTGTCGGCCATCATTTCGGTATTAGATAGAAGCTAGAACCCCAGCGAGGAAGAGTATAGGATACGCAATAAATGGGCATTTTCCGGGGGTGCCGACAGGGAAAAGCACCCTGTGTTCTTGGCCACAAAGCGCAACAGCGCTACAAATCGTTCGTGTTTATGAGCGTTCTTTCGCTTGTTTTACTCGCAGTGCATGTATTTACCAATTTTTTACAATGCGGATTCCTCTAGAATTTTCCCCAGTTGCATGTTTATTTGAGAAACAGTCAAATAAAATAAAGTTAAAGTTAAAATTTCAATAAATAAAGTGCTTTGTAAATTCCTACTTTAGGCAACCCACATTACAGTCTAACGTTTGTGGAAGAATATACTTCAAGTGTTTTGAGATTGCGAACGTACTTTATTATCTTCGGTCTGTCACACCTGCTGGGCGCTGAGGAAGTGA
>JAODAC010022601.1:0-18089 GCA_027575185.1 Mimaenictus wilsoni
ATTATTATTATTATTATTATTATTATTATTATTATTATTATTATTATTATTATTATTATTATTATTATTATTATTATAGTATTTATTAATCTTGGTAAATATTTTATTTTAATTAACGAAATTGTACAAATATTAATTTGAAGCTTAATATGGAAAAGGGAGGGGCAAATATGTATCATAATTATTTGCTTTATGTATATATTTATATGTGTTGAGTTGGTTGCTTAGGCCATACGGCGCTTGCAGCGCTTGTTTACACTGTTGCAGGATGACGTTGGGGATGCTCTAAGTAACATGGGGAGGGGGTGTCGGCCTCTGTCTATTTTCCTCTGGTGAGGTTTGTCGAGTGCCTTGTTAAGTTTGTTTCTTCATTTTTGTTTTAATGAAGACATTGGCATTGTGGTGTATGAAATCGTGTTCATTGTGAAAAGAGACGTAGCGGTGGTGCTTAACACATCGGCTAAACTCAAGGATCTTAACTTAAAAAGATCCAATTAAGTCTGGACCCGTGCAACACCGGGAAATAAATGAATGTTTATACAAATCGCTAAAAGGGCAGGACGAAGATGCTGTGATAGGAAAGAGCAAGGTGTGGATGTTGACGTATGTGGATGATGTGGTATTACTGGCTCGAACGATTGAAGGAATGAAAGGAATGTTATGGAGATTGTAGGAATACATGGAAAAGCGAGGGTTGGTGGTGAATGCGAAGAAAACGAAATGTATGGTATGTAAGAATGCGGGTGGTCGCGAAAGAAAGGAGATGTTAGGAAGGGTGAGGAAATTGAAAGAGTGTTTGTGTTTAAGTATCTGGGCTTTATGTTTTCTTATAACGGAAGGTGGGAGGAAGGGAGGAGCATATCAAAGGGGTACAAGGGGGAGCCAGATGTGCATGGGGGAGAGTGAAGAGTAAATGGCAGAAAGTATGGGGAAATAACTGGGACATCGTATTAAGACTGTGGAATGTATGTGTGAAACCGATTTTAATGTATGGTGTCGAAGTGTGGGGTTTAGACGAATGGGAAATCTTGGAGCAGGAACAAACATGGGTCATCAAAGATCTGATGCGACTCGAAAAGTCCACGCCACGATATATAGCCCTCCAAGAAGCAGGGAGAATGTCGATAAATTGGAAGAGGTCATAGAGAATTGCAAGGTATGAGGAATGTCTGCACAGAATGGGTGACGATAGACTGGTTAGGAATGTTTGGGAATAGTGCGCAAGGAAATCTAGGTGTGAATGGATGAAATGGAGAAAGAAATCATATGAAGCTCTAGGCTTTACAGGAGAAGAAGTTGACCGTATGCTCTGCGCAGGTTCACTGGTGATAAATGTTTGCAGGAGACAAGGAGAGATAGAAGAACAAGAAAGACAAGAGAAAGTTAGTGAGAGTACCTATAACCCTGTATATCGTGGTATCCAATCAATTGGCAGACGACCAGAGTATATGGGAAGCAAGAAAATAAATCTGGAAGAAAAAATACTAGTTGCAAGAGCTAGATGCGGGTCTGAGGAGCGGGGGAGAAAGGTATGGATGGGGGAACAGTATGTCAGGTGTATACTTTGCGGAATGGGTCAGGATACATGGGACCATATGGCGAATGAATGTATAGGGCTGGAAGGGGAATGGGCGCAGGAGGTTAGGAATGCGCGGAAGAGTGTGCAAGATTGGTTAAAGGTGAATGGCAGGGGGGTGACAAGATTAAAGGTCCTGACGAAAAGAAAGCAGTGGCTGAGGAAGACGGCGGAGTGAGAAGAAGAAGAAGGGGGGCAACTCCATAGAACGGTGTCGAGAAGGAATGTAGTATTTTTTTTCTTTTTCTCATTAAGTTGGTTTTGTTATTGTTTTCAATTAATTTAATAAGTGTGTTTAATGTTTAAGTATATTTTAAAGTGTAATGTTTAATTGAATTATGAAAGGTACGATGTAATGCCAATAAAGGTTACTTTCCACAAACCGCGACTACCGTGTAACAATAGGAGATATTTCAAAATTAATCTGATAGTTAATGTTCTAAATATTAATAATTAAAGTAACCGTTCATGTGTTATAATGCTGATGATGAAATGCCTCCACGATGGTTAGCCCGACGTCGAAGTGAACCCGCGATAATCGGCCGATGGAGAAGAGCCCGATGTAGAAATGAACCCCGATGATCGTGGTATGATCGTGGATGATCCTGCTAAGCTTCATAATTTCTAATAGATTCTTCAGTATTCATAAAATATCGATCTATAATATTATAATATGAATTTCACATTATAAATTTCATGCTTTAATCAACTATTCCTTGGTGAGTTTCCTGTTACCTATTACACCATGATTTAAACATGAGCTAGTCAATTTCATCATAAATTAACATAATTCAATATTTTTAGGAAAATAAACACAAGAAATAGCAATAAAAGTCCAGGGAATAAATTGGTAAAGTGGGTATAATTCTTCCGATAAGAGTCACATGTATCGACGGTTTCAATTGCACAAAACGCCGAATTAATCGCCAATAATCGTAAATTCTCGATGGTTGAGGTAGTTTTGCGCTGCGCTATTCAATGAATTTCCGCGAGATGGGTTTCGGCCGGGGAATTCTCATCAAGGTGCAATAAAAGCCAAGCAATAATATACCAACTTTCGGAGGTTTTCGTTTTCCGGGCATTGCTGAACATCATCAGTGCTCACCGCGAAACCACCAAATGCGAATGAATATCTCCGCTCTCTGCACCTGCACGCTTCATTCCAGGTCATTCCACCACGATGCAACTTCATAATACGTTCAACTATGGAAATTGATTTACGGTACTCAGATTAAGTTGAATTTTAGTTTAATGTACTTTGTTTTAGTAGTTTTTTTTTTCTTTCGGTCTTTAATCTTCGGATAACAAGACTTAATCAGAACTGTGTATTGTATATTCCTATAACTTTTCAATGTGAAAGTTGGAAACATTGTTAGTTTGGAAATTTCGAAATTGCGAATAATCGTAGACGTTCTAATAAGTAAGCCTATTTTCAGAATATCTATTTTATCATCTTGATCATAATGGCTTTAGTCGCGTTACTTAAAAATTTAATGTGATACATTTTTGATCATTGTAATGATCAAAGGAAATAAAATATTGAAAGGAGTGAAGTAAGATGTCCACTTGAAATTCACGTTTGATTTCACCCACTCTTAAGAACAAGGAAAGATATTATTTTCAGAGGACTGCAAGTTGACAGCTACCCGCTGTCTATAGGTAGAGACAAGTAGAAGAGCGGGCACACTTGAAGGGGTTTGATGAACAACTGATTTTATTCATGTAAAAATCTTACGAACTAAATTACAATTATAAGTGTCTCCGCCTCCACTGGTTTAGGTGTGGGATATTTTGCGTGGGCCTCTACCAATCACAACACATTATCGCCGCCCCAGAAGTTATTGCGTGACGCATCATGCCACGCGAAGCTGCGTGTGGCACACAGGTGCGGTATGATGTTTCAAATCTTAGGAACTACAGGTGCGACACGCACCTTTAGTTCCGCGAAAGATAAGGAGTTGATAATCTGCCGTGGCACCATCGCGTTGTCTGAATAAACATTTAATTCAATATCTGATTCCATTGTTCCCAACGTGGAAAACATCGCGGGGGTCTGGAATAACGCAACAATCTTCATCTGTTCCCGACACCCACCATCGAGGGAGTGGTTTCGCGAACGAGGATCATGGACGATAATTTAATTCAAAAAAGAACCCATGGTTTCTTTTGCTCATATGGATGAACTGTGTCAATTTTCATGATTTTGGTGCTTAATTTTAAGTATCGACGCGATGGGATATAAAATTTCCAAGTGTTGGGGTCAAGAGTCCTGAACATCATCTTTATATTGAATTGCCCGCTCTAATTACATGTGTATCAATATTGATTTAGAATGGAATGGGATGCCACCACCTCTAGTCTAATGACATCGTTTTAAAATTGGTGCTGTCCCTTCGGCTTTGAAGAGGTGTAGCGCTCCTCTTTGTTGCTTTAAAAGGTTGCGAATTATATGTTACAAAGGAACAACCCCTCCTCTCTATTCTAACGATGAGGAAATGTGATTATCCTTATTAGTACCGTTGGAAAATGTCATTTTCCAAAGAATTGTTACGTCCTTATTTGAAGGATTGCGTATTGAAGCTTGTGAGGGAACTACTCTTCCTCTCTATTGCCTATTTTAAGAGGAAAATGTAATCTTCCTACAAGTGTTTTTGAAAAATTTGGAAATTTCTAAAATTTGAAGAGGTATGCTTTACAGGGTTGGGTATTGTAACTTGCGAAGAAACAACACTCGCTCTTTTCTCACGATAAGGAAATGTTGTTACCTTTATCAGTTTAGCCGGAAAATGCAATTTTCGAAAAAGTGCTTCAAAATTGCTTAGATCTGAAGGAACAACTTTTAGTCTATATTACTACGCTGAGGAAATATGCTGTCTTCATTAGTTTAGCTGGAAAATACAATTTTCTAAAGAGTATTTTTGAAAATTCTGAAAATTACTATTCTTTGAAGAGGCATAGCCCCCTTATTTAAAACTATACAGGGTTGCATATTATATCGTGAATTCCTACATCGAGGAAATATATGAAAATGCAATTTTCCAAAGAGATTTTTTGAAAATTCCTCCACTTTGAAAGAATTTAACGCCATTAATTTAACCTTTAGACACTTCTTCTCCATTTCTGCGTCGAAAAAATATTGTTATCTTTATTATTTTCCCTGGACAATGTGATTTCATAAAACGTGATTTTAACTTTTTTGCAGATTAAAAAGTTCACAACCCAGAATATTAGTGACCCAACGTAATAAATGAAGTGGGTCTCCCTTTTCGATTCCTTTCGTTTGATACTTTAGATATCACCCGCAGAATAGAAGAGAAATATCAAGTCCTAAGAGTAATCTGCAAATTACGTTACCTATGAAAAATTAAGCACAAATAATAGTACTTATTTTTAGCTAGTTTACAATTATTTTTATAAAAATTAAGTACGGTAAAATTACCCAAATTCGCCCATCTGGGCAGCACAGTTGGTAGTGCTTCGGCTTACCACTCAGGCGGACGGGGTTTGAGTCCCCGGGGTGGGTACCCCACATGTGTATTTATTATTGATAAAAATTCACACAAAAAAATCACTTAGAAAATTCACATAATTAAAATTCACTCATACAAAAATCACAATCAAGAACCATTCAACGCAACTCACCAAAAATAATAACCAACATACAACAAGAAACCACTGACTGCATTCACACTATCACTCCAACAAGATCCAACAATCGCAATAACATGTAAACAAAAATAAACAATAAAAGATAAAAATGTATTCCAGGCTGAAGGACCAGTTAGGTCGATGTCCAGGTCTCCGGACCAAATTAATTATTATTATTATTTACCGAAATTCCAGAAATACCATGTTTTCCCAATATAATACAATATCATATGTCGAACAGCAAAAATATTGTAAAAGTCGCGATAACCAAAATATTTACATCAAAATACAGTATGGTGAAATTTCACACTGAGGTGAATAGAAAACCTTTATTAAAAACGTCTTGGAAATGAAAGGGAATGCAACTTTGCAGCTCATGTTGAACGCACGCCGCCGACGTGCCACGTGCAGCGAAGGATTCAATTAATTATTTTAAATTGAATTTGAAACTTTGCAATTGTGCTAAATATGCCGCGAAACGATGAAATGTTTTCATCCCCAGTGGCGCAGGGCGCGCATAAAAGATGGCTGAACATGCGCTTCTGGTACGCGATGCAGTCCCGTGTCGAGTTGATGCACACGCCGTTGTAAAATGGAAAGCGTTGACGTTGATGGAAGATTGCGCGAATTTCCACGCAGGCTGAATTTTCTTCTATAAGGCTTGCGCCAACAGCATCGCGACCCAGTCGCACGTACACTGTAATTGCGATCCATAAATCACACTCATCTCTTTGCGAAGCAATTTACAATCTAGTTTTCAAAAAATGTATTATTATTCAACATTTCAATATTTACATAGAATATTTCTTATTCTTTTAGGATTTGTGAAATAAATGTATGGAGGAAATTGTTAGATCTGATTGAGGTGAGTGTGTTTGAGGGTTAGATTTTACATGGTGTAGGATTGACATGTCCTGAGTGCCTAGTTTCCTGTAGCATATTTTCTATGGCGTCCTTTTCTCTCCTGGCGGCGCTTATACTTTTATAAACAGATTTTCCATGAAACCAAGTTATTATCCCCTCTACGAAATATCCTCATTTACTTCTTAAGCAAATAACATTCAGTTAGGGAGTGACCTAAATGAAAATCTTTGTTGTTTCCCCAAGAGGACTTGTTGGGAACCGTTACTGCACACTAGTTGTCTACTTTCCCAGTATTTTTTTAATTTTTCTGATAGTCTGCAGAAACAATGGATGAAACATAAGGCAATTGTTGAACAGTAAGACTCTACATGACAGAAATTTATGGCGTGCACATTTGGAAAAAAAGTGTTTTGTTCGAGCCGAGTTCGAATTGTGTGCGTATTTTCAGTCTGTCAACGATCCCCCGTAGGCTAGGCAGATTTGACTGGTGACATGTGCGCATATACGTTATTTCAGAGTTGTGCTAAACTGTAGAGTTTCGGGGTGCAGTGGTAGGAAAGGTGTGTTGATTGGTCGATGGTAGGCTACGAGGTGGTGTATGAGGGAGGTATGTTGAAGGTGTGTACCTCAGTCGAAAAATGTATAGAATATTGCAAACAAAGTTAGTTACGATCTGAACTTCGACGTGTAAACTTCTCTCCGCAGCCAGATCATCATTATCAACAAAACTGATAGTTTTCGGGCTTGTCTAAAATAAAACCCCTTCGGCGTTCACGTCTGAGCTTATTATTAAAAGCAGGCGATCTATTCACAATAGGACTATTGCATATTTTACTGTGGCACGTTTTCTAAAGTATCCTTGAGGTCCTTAATACTCGCATAGTTGCTATTCTTAATCAAGTTTCTCCATGGAGTCCACTTTTTACCCCCTCCAATGAATTTCATCCTTGACTCCTTAAACATAGATTATTCCGTTAGAAAGTATCTCCTCATATTCTTTTATAGACCAATATCATGGGTCTATAGTGATGCCACACCTGTGAGGTGCTTTTGTTAAGTTCATTCCACTACTCCCACTAGTAAGATAGGATCATTAGGATATCCAATCTTTTTCTGTCAATTCCTTTCTTGACTTTTTCGCTTTTTTGACGTCTTTATCTATCAATTCGCACCATTCCGTCGACATTGTGAAAGTAAGATAAATCTGCACCGTTGCAACTATAATTGTATGCGACAATGCAATATCGTATATTCACAGCTGTCGTTCGCAGTGTCCTCGTGTTGCAGAAATAGTTTCCCTGTCATTTCATGGACGCGCTTTGGCAATTACCGATGCAAGCGCACTTTATCTTCCAGCAATCGATGTACGTTTGACGCCGTCGTCGCCCGCATCGCCGTCTTTTTGCGCCGTTCTGCAATCTTGCAACGCGAAGCTGCCGTCGACGTTCACGCTCGGTGACATGTTAATTACGCGCTCGTTGTGCGTTTTATCTTCCGACGGCGACGCGCTACATTGTCGCAGTCAAGCGTATTGCGGTCGTGTTTTAATGCTACATTTGTTGGAGATTTGTACAATTCACTCTTTCTGCTACAATATGCTTCCAGAAAGCGCTGCCTAAAATAGATGAAAGAAAATGTGTTGCGGATTTCAGAGAACTTTATTTAATACGATTATATTCAGCTTTTCAGGAGATGTTGAAAAAATGTTGAAAATCTACTGGCTACTAATTTTAGTAATTTTATTATGATTTTAAAGTGGGTTCTTACATTCCTAGAATATTTCAAACAGAATGCAGGAATATGAGGAAAATAGAATTTCGTAAAGTAATAAGGATAGTTCGATACGCATGCGCGGTAGCGCCAAAATTTCCAACTATATAAACTTTTTGATTTTATATGCCTTGAAGCGAAATAAGATAAATGACCCTTATCCTGTCGCATACAGTTATGACCGTGATTAGTCGCGTTACTAGAGGTTTTATATTTTGGGTGATTCCTGATGATTTTCTTGTTTTTATTAATAAGTTGCTTAGCTTTACTGATACGTCGCTTGGCATTAATGATAACTCACTTGGCATAGTAGAGTGTGGAATGTACCGGGATAAATAAGAATTGTTCTTGCCCTTCGATGGACATCTCTGAATCAATGAGGACGATTCAGAGATCGGTGATGTCATCTGTATGATAAGAGCACATTTTAGTGGGGTATTGAAAGGTCATACGTTTGGGTGGTTTTCTGATGATTCCTTGCCTTTACTAATAACTCGATTGGCTTTGCTGATAAGTTGCTTGGAAATATTTATAACTCGCTTGGCATAGTTCCTTGAATCATACCGGAAAAGTAAGAATTGAATTTACCTTTTGACGGCCATCTCTAGATCATATGAGAATGATTAAGAGATCGCGGATTTCACCTCTGGATACAGGTTTATTTTAGCGTTTCCACATAATGTAACAACTGATGATGAGCTGAAGATGAATCTTGCATTTGGGTGGATTATACTAATAATTCGCTTGGCTTTACAGAGAACTCGCTAGGAATAATCGACAACTCGCTTGACATAGTACTGTGAATTATACCTGGATGAGTACGAAATGTACTTACCTTTTCTTGGACATCTCTGGATCGTATTAGAACGATTCTGAGATCGGTGATGTCATCCCTGGATGCGTGTTAATTCAAACTAATTAAGCTAAGCATTCCCGAATGTGGCTTAGTTATCGTGCTGACTTTATTTGACGAAGAAGGAATAAACTTAACAACGTATAATGAAACTTTAAAATAACTAAATGAGTTATTGGCGCTATTATTACGCACGTAACTTCTAATTACAACTGACGTAATTCTGTTCGTAATGTTCGTACTTGCTGTCTTCCGATCTTCGGTTTACATAATCATTTTCTTGCTTATGCTGTATATGCGTCTCTTCGAATCACACTTCTTCGTGTCCATCTTTACTTTTTGAATTTATATTTTTTGTTACTTTAAAACGCGTATACATCTTAGAACAAATCCTTACTTCTTTCTTCGCACTATGAAATATTCCTTTCCATTACATTGTCCTCTTATGCCACAAAACATGTCCTTGGCTAAAATTTTCCAGATTTTCTTCGTAGTTCAAAATAAATTATAAATTTAATTTTGATACTTCCATCATATTTTACGTTAAAAAAACTGAGAAATAAGATACATTTCTGGTTCATGTTCTAAGAAATTTCAGTAAGTTTGAAAGTAATTTGCGGGATTTCTGGTACATATAGAAAAGTGGGAATAAGATTTTTTTGTGAAGCATTACTCTTTAACTTTTATTGGAAATATGTCTTCAATGCTAGTTTAGTTTTTACAATAAGTAGCAAAACATCTTGTTGAAAATTGAGGAAGGGCAAACGAATTTATTTTGGGATATATTTTCTGTTCATTTAGAAAGTTGGGAATGATGATGATTTATGAAGAATTTAAGACTCCATATCGTATATCCATATCAGAAATGCAGTAACAATACTTGCCATAAGTTGGGTGGGCGGCTATGCTGACCCTCTTATGAGTGAGGTAACTAATTGTATTGTTATGCTTATAATTGTCGAAATAATTGCAACAAACGGCGACACATAATTTATATTTAATTAGTACTTAAGTAGTATTATAATCGGAGTAGGTAGTGATTAGTAACGAATAATGAGTGACGATTGAGAACAAAATCAGTAATGCAGACTAGTGTACCACTTACAACAACGAGGGCACTGTTGTTGTTGATGTTCTGATCAAGTAGATACGCAGTTTCCTCTGAAGAGTAGTCAGAGGGCCGTGACAATGTTATAATGGGTCACTTGCATTTATTGAAAATGTCAAATAAAGAATAGAAATATGCAGCTTCAACAAAAAAGGAAAACAACATTGAAATCATAAACAAGGTCATTCCATACATGGTCACTTTTACCTTTTATAACGCACCTACCGTATTTACCACTCAAACTGAATTATGTTATCGAAATCAATTTGCATCTGATTCTAATCCGGAATTTCACGAAAGTTTAGTATGTCTACTTTCTGCTGTAAAGGATCTAAGAATGTTCAAAAATGATTACCAATTTCAGTAATTTTATTACTTGTTATAAAAAGGCGACTTACATTTCGAGAATATGTCAAATAAACTACAGAAATTTAAGGTCAGAGCATTTCAAGGAAGTACTGAGTTCGTCGTTTTCTTGTGGGCAGAAATGAAAATAATAAAACGACGAGTTTCCCAAGTATTATGCGTTCACGTATACCCACCGTAAGTCCACCACAACTCGCCCGCGAGGCACATCAGCGTTGGAACTTTCTGCGAAATTCAAATTCTCACAAACTTGGCACAAAATATCAAACATAACATCTTCTATCAACAGCTACTACGTTCGAGGTTCGGTGTGCAACTCAAGATCTCGTCCTTTGACAGCGCCCGAAGTCGAGGTAAAGTGAAACATCTGTCGGTCTTCCCTAGCGTTTTCTATTTTTCCGTCTCAACTTTTGAGTGCGACTCCGCGACGCTACGTTACAGAAGAATGTGGGCAAAACGTCAGACAAATATTAAAATGCTGCAAAATGGGAAAATAAGTATTAAAACGCACTTACAATAGTGTCTCCAGCCACTGGGAGGTCTTAATATTGAATCAAATAAAGTGGATTATTAATATCTAGGGTATTATACTTCTTTCTTTTATATTTTTATATTATAAATTCTTTCTTTATTTCAGAGGAATAAAACATCATGAGAAGTATGAATACTGCTACGAGTGATAAGTGACTTTGGTGAGTAATACTTTGTGTTTTGCGAGTGAGTATGCCTTTATATATTTTATATTGGTAGCCGTATTTTTAGGTCGATATTAAGTTGTCAAATGAAAATGTGGTGTTGAATTATATGTTCCTAATAAGGAAAGAGTATGAAAAGGTGGCTGAGTGTGGGAGGGGAGACGATGGCTATGGTGAGGAGAATAGTACAAGAGAAAAACCAAAGGAGAAGGCGATGCAGGAGTTGGTAATGTAGTATACTAAACTTAGTCGTCGAGGTGTGTTTTTTTATTATTTAATTTGTTATGATTTTTTATAGTGTTATTAATGTGGATATATTATAAGTTTGTATTGAAAAGCGTATATGAAATGCCAATAAAGGTTAACTGCCTAACTGGTTCCTCCATTTCCTGGACTCTCATCAGCATTATCTGTTCTACCGACTACCACAATCTCATATACCTGTTTATATATACCGCCCAGTAGTCTCTGGTAACCCAGATTATCCCGCCTAATACATCTTTCTTCTCCCTCGAACCCATTCTTCCTCTCCACCCTTTCCCGACATCCACACCTGATTCACCTGATTCATAAAATAATATTTCACTTAAATCGTAAATAATTGTATATCAGAAGTATTTCCGGCACTCATCCCTAATAAAAATGAAGTATTTTGTTCTGAATTAAATTTACACCTCATTATATTAAATTTTAATTTAATAGGATGTAAACTTTTAGTATTATTTAAATATTTAAAAAAATACATTATCCCAAATGGGATTTTCGTGTTTTGGCGTGGCGATTTCAACTCAAATGTCCGCGGCGCCGAGTGGCCGATACAAAATCGCATTATCCCTTTTCGTCTTGCTCCACAATCCAGCATTCTTCATCCCCCCGAAAAAGCCGTGGTCGGGAATGGTAGTCCACCACAAGCGCGGGGCGCACGTCTGCCACTCGCAGGAACTTATCTCAGTCGGCCACATTTTCGCACTCATCAATCAGGCAATTCCAGCACAATTTCCACCTTTCAGGCTGGCTGAAACACAGCCCCAAAACCGCCCTTTCGCGCTGACCGAGAGAGGACAAAGGGCGGACAGCGGTGGTTCGAAAGGGCTAATAAAGTAGCCGGATGCAGGAATGAGCGAATGTTGTATATGCACGCATATGTGTGCGTGGGCGAGTATAGGTATAATCCTGGGGAAGTAGGGGGCGATGGGGTTCGGCGGGCGAGCGATGGAATGCAGCCTCCATTAAAAGTCATAACTCGCTTGCAGTGCGAGTCGCCGAGTCACGTATTGTTCATTTCCGTCACATCACAGCACGACGCGTCGACTAGGATATTGCGTCCGAAAGCCACTCGAACGCAAACCACCACCGCGCACAGCTCCCTGAAACACGAAAAACGCGCGCGAGTTGCAGTTACCGCCTCTTGTCACTCGCTGGCTTCTCTTAATTACGTTTTCACATTTGAACATGGTACTTTTTTTGCTGCAGTTTATCCGCTTGACTAATGGCTGTTATTTTTAGGGGTTGTTTTTTTTACACTTTTTTTATAAACATATTTATATTTCTACGGTATTTTCAGGGGAATATTTGTATATAACAAACATTATATAAAATATTGGATTTTCTGAAATTGTGTGGCTAATTATGCCGGCGCGGTGCAACAGCTTTAAAACAAATATTTTGGCATTTTATTTTCATGATAATATTTTGCAAAAATAATGTTATAACCTATTATATGTAGATATATCATGGTCTATTTTCGTTTCATGGCTATATTTCATTTTTATGTCATAAATTTTAACAAGTTATAAAAAATGTGGAGGAAAATTATAATTTGTTTATTTTTCATTTATAAAGATTTCAAAACTAACTAATGTTATTATTTTCTAAATATTATTATGTAAATAAAAAATAAATAGTAATTGGCATTTTCTAAATTGAGTAATATAAAGCTGACATAATAACCGCAGCGAAAGTTCACAAGAAATTGTTTTGTGAACTTATTTTATAATTATTTCACATAAGTTTTTCTTAATATTTCTTATATTCGTTTCTTATATTAAGGAGTACCTAATATGATTTTTCCTAACTCATTCCCAAAGGTCGCTGGTTCAAATCCGGTCGGGAACTTCAAATTTTCTCTTTCCATGTTAAATTTCAATTTCAATTAATTAATTTCTTTATAAAAATTTGATATAATGCTAGCTAGTCTGGGGTCGTTCAAATAAGACTGTATGATAGTAGTTATGTTAATGAATTAGGAAAAATCATATTAAGTACTTGCTCTCAAATATAATTCAAATTCATTAAGTTCAGGAAATGTGATATGGCGAAAAAGCTAGAAGAAATGTTCATGAGAGACCATAAGCTACAACTATTAATTATAAATATCTAGGAATAACCTTACAAACAACTATCGGGATATCCAAACGCACATAGAAGGAAAATGCAAAGAAGCTGCGCAAATCATAGGAACTGTTGCGAACGGCGTGGCAATTTTGAGCCTTTATTTATGTATGACGCCAAGTTGTTTAGTCTATTCCTAAATTTATATATTATTTCGGTAAAGTGAAGGAATTCGTCACACTTCAATAATCACCCAGCCACCCAGAGATAGGAGTGGATGACGCGACGGGCTGGCGCCTTGCATAGGTGTGGTTTTTCTCACCACCAGACGGGTCTCCGTAGACATCTGTGGTGCTGTCGGCTTGTGCGCCTAGGCCCGAGAACGGACACACCCGGAGAGAGAGAGAGAGAGAGAGAGTGCAAGCGTGTGACAGGGTGTGTCCCAATGCTAGAGAAGCGCTGGCCTCACCACCTAGATATAAGAGAATTGTAAAGGAAGTGGTGGTACCGCAAGGAGGGTTGTGTGTGGGCGATACGCACCGCTTCAAGGTTTAGATTTTTCTTAATAAAATCAGTTGCTATCCGAATGCCGAATGAGCCTCTTCTCATCTCAACCTTCCAAAACGCGCAACACAGGCAACTGGTAGCTGTCGGCCTGATTTCTTCATTACTGGACGTTTAAGGACTGTATGTGGGCCCAGTGCGTTCACCACGCTATCAGCAAGAGTCGCCACTCAGAACACGTCCCCTTTCTCTTCCGTCGCAAATACATCTCTGATCGGAACCCGGTGCGTTCACCGCGCCATCAACCGGGGCCGCCGACGTTGGTTCGCGACAGAAACCAACAAAAACACATCAGATCTGTGGAGGTGAGGGTGCCGATTGATTATGAGTGATAGAGTGTTGATGATATATACACTGTTTATTACAAAACATATACGAAACGTTTACAAACATACAACAAAGAATACAGTACAATCGCGAGGTAGTGGAAGAGATGTTGACGGTACGAAAGCAGCAGACTAAGTCCCGAGGCTAGGAAAAGAAAATACATTGCAACCTCGGGTGTAGAAAAAAGGTCGGTCCAGGTAAAAAATATTGACGGGTCAAAGAAGAACATGCAATGGTTAATTTGGGTTGGCTTAGGACGAACTAACCAAATGTTCGTCCTAAGCCAACCCAAATTAAGACTTTTGGAGAAACAGATGTGGGAATAGAGGTATAGAAAAGTAATTGAAGGAATGTAAATACTAAAGCTGAAGCATGCCAAAATGTGGTGGGAAACGCCACAGTTCTAACTATTAAAGAAGCTATCAAGTCGCGCAAATTATGGAAACCAGTAAAAACACTGCAGATCTAACTATGAAAGAAGCTATGAAGTCAGTCAACATCAAACGATGGCCTACATTAACGTATAGTTTAAAAATTATCCGCCGGCTACTAACAACACTTCACCTATTAGAACTCGACAAACTGAAGGCGTGATTTCTAAAGAAGGCAATGTGCCTCCCCAAAATCACGGCAAATATCTTCAGCCTTTCGGTCACAACCACCATTGAAAGCTTTAAAGTCATTAAATAAAAAAAAACATGGAATTTACGGACCAATTTTTCAGTCAAATGGTTGGAGAAGTAGAAGTCAAATCACAGATAGACTGAGACACATTGACACGACTAACAGTCGGGGCTTTTATATAATAATGATAAAATAAAAGTCATGTCAGGATGGAGAGGAGTAACAGGTCACTGTCACAATTTGAAGAGTTTGATCCGGTTCGAAAGACCATGAAAAATTTTGGAAGGCCCATGGAAAAGGCTGTCTCCCGCTTAGAAGGACTGTGACGACTAAAGGTTTGAAACTCGCTGCCGGTGGAACCATAGACTTGACCAGTCGATTCACCGATTGGCTAATGGATGCACGATTGGTTTGATGTTTTATTGAATACAATCGTGCCGTTCGGAGGTATCGTATTATTCGTATTTTTAACTTACGTCTAAACTCATTGCCAGTCACATCTCTCTTACCAATGAGAGATGTCTCTTCTCCAAGGCAACACACAAAATTCGTTGACCCTAAAACTTGTATATTTACTCACACAATATGACTTAAATTTATTTCATTTTAAATGTATTGACCCTACACACTTGACTATTTATTTGTGAATTTTAAACACTGTTAAAATACGAAATTCGTAAAAAAAGTAATTAAACAAAAATTTGCTTCCTAGTTATATAAGTTGCCAGAATGTCTGTAAATTCCATCTGTGTCTGGATTTGGAAATTACTATTTTGCTTCCCAGATTTTCTGGTCACTACAAGAATATTTTCACGATAGTTTCCTAGAAACTCGCTACAATTTTTCATCCTTTGTAGACTTTCATAAGTGAATTAGTAATCCGATGCCGTGAATGACTACTACCACAGCATACAAATACAAATTACAATAATCTTTGAATAAATCTCGAAAAAAAAATCCTCTCCTGCATTCAATAACCGGAAAACCTTCCAGTCAAAACATACTCGTCCACTTCATCATATCCTAGCCTCCATCATCCGTTATCCTCCATCCGGCTGGATGAAGAACTGAATAGTTACGTAATTCATCGCCTAGCTTCGTGAAGATGAGCTCAGCGCTCATCCTGCTGTCGGAACGGAGATCCGCCCGCATCCTTAATACGCTCCTTCGAACTCCACCGCAAGGCAGCCTCCTAGCATACATAATAAACATAATCATATTTGATTTAATGCGCTTATATGTGTACCCGCATTTGCTGACTGCCCACAAGGGTACACACACATACAAGTACCGCGCGTATAATTGTTTAACAACATTTCAGCATACTGCTGCGATCCTGTTCGTGCTTCTGGCAAATTACATGAGCTGGAGGAGTGCGGACAAACGAGCACACTACCAAGGCATTATAAACTCATATCGTAAAGCGCTACATGTAAGACATCAAATCGCTTGAATTGGGCGTGTGTAAATTTGCAGGAATCCGCGTGCCGGTGCTCGCAACGCCGAGGCTTGTGCAGTCAAATATATTTTAATGTGCACAGCCGAGGGAACAAAGATATGTGTACTTGGCTGCGTCTCTGAAGCGAGTGTTTGTGTGTGCGAACGTGAGCGTGTGCGCTGAGCACTAAAGGGCTAAGACAATGGGCCGAAAAGGGGCACACAATGGTAGGGTGTGTAAGGCGGTTGGAGGCGGCAGCGATGGCGGAAGTTCAGACGCGCGCCATGGCGAGGAAATCGTAAACACTGCACCGGCGATAAATTTACGAAATTTCCTGCATACTGCAAAATGCGCTTTGTCGTCTGCTATTATCATGCTTCACAAAGTAAATATCTATTATGCATGACATGATTAAGCTTGATAATGGTCTGTCATGAGAACGAAGTTTGCCAATTAATGTTACAGCAAATATTGTCATTGTTTTTTAAATATTTTATTAAGTTTGAGGCGACAATTATATTTTAGAGAGAAAGTCATTAAAAATTAGCCAAGAATCTTTCATTTATTTATATAAAATATATTAACATTTATTGTAAATACTTACGAGTATTATGTTGCTTGTGAAATATATATTGTTACGAGAGCTACGCTCAAAAAGTTTTATATTTTCCCTCTGTGTAACCGGTTTGAAACGCAGTTTACCAATTATCATTTCAACAAATATTGCCTTCATTTTTAAATATTTTATTCCGTTTGAAGCGACATTTAATAATTCAAATAGAATTTCATTAAAAATAAGCGATACGGATAAGCGATCTCGCCGGATTGTCACTTCTATGCACTGTAACTCTGTATACTTGCTTCTTCATTTTCTATTGGCGCGAATCACGTTCAAGAGACAATTCGAAACATACATGATATACTTTAACTTTATTGTAACATTTTAGTGATATTCGATGCGAGAGCGACACGACTGGACAATGTCTTGTACCAGGCATATCTTTCTTAGGGGTTGGAACGTCACCTATCTCCTTTTTATACATAACATATGACAAAAAAACCCGAAGGCGTCAGCGACGCGCGTTGCCAGCTGCGACGTGCTACGACGCGCTGACGTGACACGCTCAGCTCGGACGAAGGGACGAACTGTCTGGTTGTGAAAGTGAGAGCGACGGACAGTCTCTCTCATTTAAAACCGCGGTCAGTTTCTGGAAACATTCAGTCCCCTTTATTGCACACTTCAACTCCGAAATGTTTGTTTACGACGTGTGATTATGAGATTTATGACTTAAGCTAATTTCGGACTTATTGGCTAGACCGACTTAAGGTTAATAAAAAACAGTTTCCTCCAGGTTTCATACTGCCCCGATTTATCGGGGTTTTATATAAGTTTTTTATCTTTCTATAGTTCTTCTCTATTTCTTCCCATAATAAAATACTATTTGCTCCACTAAAGTTTCTACTTATCGGAGCATAAAATCAAATACGAAAAACCATCAAACAATATGACAATATGAGATTTGACATATGGTGCCGAGTCACAGCAGGCCACCAAAAATTGACTTCGAATCGCATATTTTAGAAGTGACAATCTGGCGAGACAACGGCATAAAATGGCCGTGGTTCATGGCGGAATTTACCTAATTTTCTGTTGGATTGTCTTAAATACTTACAAGTATTAAGTTATTTGTAAATTGTATATTATTACGATCAAGAAGTTACTTACTTTTCTTCAGAGTAGCAGCTTTAATAGAGGTATGCCGTCCGTCAGTTTGAAATACTCGAACTATCAAGTCTCGTACAAAAAAACAAACTCAAAATAAATAAAAAATAAATATTTCAATAGGATAAGAATGTCACGACGATCGCAGTAGTTCATTTTGTAAGAAATGGATATAATTCTTTATTTTATTATTCTTTATTAT
>JAODAC010022612.1:0-18085 GCA_027575185.1 Mimaenictus wilsoni
AAATGTATTTTGTTGAAAGATAGGCCAAATGTCCGCAAAGAAACTTAATTCCAAAAATTGAAACATGCCTCGTGAATATGCCAACGGTTCTGGACACTTGCAATTTACGCAGTATGTCTTCTGCTTTGTTGGTGTAGGGTTGGTTTGCTGATCATGGTATCCTGATATCGATGGTCGGAATTCCGCTGACCACTAGCACGGCGTCGCACAGTGACGACTAAAATCAGTGGTTTTGCGCGTCAACTTTTAGTAGGCAACTTTTTGTGCGTAACATTGGGTCCTAATTGTAAGATGGCGTGAATGCAACCATCAAAGCAATCATATTGAGAATACTTATCTACCTGATTATTTCACAGCATTATTTGTTTCAAAAAAATTATAAGATTTTCTAAGTGATCGGACAGTGAGTACGAACAAATCGAGGTATTATAATAAATAACTGAAATCCGGTGGGAAGTTCTTAAAGGTCGATAGCCTTAAAAATATATTTATTATTAACTGAAATTATCAATTAATAAAATTTTGTTATTAAACAAATCCCATTAAAACTATGAAATGAAGAAATGCATTAATTGAAAAAGAAAATGAGAATGTCTCCGACCGAATTTTGAACCGGCACGCAGTTAAGCTGAGGTAGAATATACTTATAGAACGTACGTTCTCATTTAACATCATATTAATTCATAAAATAAATATTTAAATGCTCTTTCTTTCAACTGACAAGTAGGAACGATGTCCTTATATAATTAATAATTGAAAATGAAAAAAAAAACAGAAAATATTCATCGTAAATATCATTTGGTAATCAAACAAATCGGATTTTTACACGTCCCTTAATTCTCCTTCGTGTTTTCCTCAAATTTCCTCCCTCGAAATATTTCCAACGACCCGACCACCCACACCTCCCCACAAAACCCTTCCTCACAAACACTCCTGCCCCCAAACTCCCTCCCAACAACCCCCTCACCATTTCGCTGTATTATTAATCGCGTGAGCAACAAACACTGGCCACAATTCGTAATTTTCTGAACTGAAGCTCCCCTGACCACCGCTATTCATCCACTGAATGGATGAAAGACCGAAAACAATAACTAATTACACGGCGGCGCAAACGCGATTCGTGAGTAAATCGAATTGAATGAGTGAACGCAATCCCTTATATAAAGAAAACGGATGAACGGATACCGAAAAGGGTGTGCATATATTCACATCGCGTTTTAATCTTTTTAAAAACACGCTGGCGGCGGCGGCGGCGGCGAACTCGCCGAAGCGCCACTTAGGAAAATCAGGAAAAGCGCGGAGAACTCGGCGGCAACGTGTGCGATTGCGAATTTAAGACAACGCCGGAGTGAAGTACGGTGGGCACCAGCGATGCATAGTCGTCATAAAATTTTATTTCCATCAAATTACTAAATCATCGTGCGCACAACCGTCGACGCTGGATTTATGCTAGCGGGGGCGGCCGCCCGGCAATTTGATTATTACGTATGTCGATCTGCGTGCGAATTTTCAATATCCATTTGCTTCCGAATAATATTGGCGTTAACACGTTTTTCGTGGAAATTTCGTTTCACTTTTCGATGTTAAAGGGGCGTGCTATGATGGTCAGGTCTAACTACTGCACTATTATTATCGTATGTGCTGTTTTTGTTTTAAATTGATTCATTCCAATAACATAGAATAGGAATTAGAATAATATACACTGCTGGATTTGTCGAAAATACATTATTTGGAGGCACTAGAACACTAGGACGCACTAGAAGCGATATGTATCTACGACGGGCCATAAATGAAGATCCGAATATTGTCCTTAATGACCAACAAGACCTAATATTAAGCTCTCCCCTTACCCGCAATATTGTACCCCCAGTTTAAATATATTTTTGTATAAATACGCGAATTGCGATTGTAAGAGGCCAGTACCTGATGATGCCTTGCGGCGAAATGTACATTGTACGGAAAATAAACTAATTTGTAAAATATTGATAAAAGTTTGTGTAACTTCTGTGCTAATTATCTAAAATTGATATTAAATCACCGCCTTTACAAGGTTATAAAATCGAGATTTTGGACATTATTTTGAACTATTGTATTGGAATTTGTAGCTAAACAATACAAGAATATTCTCTCAATATTCCAAATCGATTGCTGCATTATTTACAAAGTTATAGCTCGAAAAGTTTCCGAAAATAGTTGTTTACCGAACTTTTGCGCGTTTATCTCGCAACATCGTTTTTCCATTTTCATAAACGTTTGAGAGAATTCTACTGAACCAATGTAGCTACATGATGGGACATTTTATAGACAATTAAATTCTTTAGAAGATGTCGCTATTTTTTTTTTTTTAAGAAAGTATATTTACATATTTTTTTCGATGTTTAAAGTCGAATTTTTATGCGCAAAATGTACTAAAAACTTAATAAAAACATTTAAGTATGGTTCGCTTCGCCAAAAGAGTCATCACAAAAAAAAAACAGAGAACGGAAGCGCACACTTAGCTGACAGCCCTGACGCACTGACGGAATGCGTATTTCGCGATACCGGTGCCACATCGCTACGGGGGTGCGCACAACACAACTATAACCCAATAGTAGCCACCCTCTTCAGAAAGGCCACTTGCTCCGGTTAGCTAGTCACCGACAACGCCCCATAAAAAAAAACTCCCAAGTCATTTATAAACACCGAATACTAATGGACTTTTCATTTTTTGTCAGTTTTCTCATCCAAAATATTAAAGCAATTATATTTAAATTTAAAAATATATAACATACATATTTTATCAATTGAGCTATGTAAATATTTACCTTCGATTAAATAATCTAATATTTGCATTCTCTTTTTCGTGCGTTTATCCAAATATTTTTTCATAATTATCATTTCTAAAACGTTTTACTTTTTCAACTTCTCATTTCTTATTTCCAACCAGAGGAAGGCCTCGCTCAGCGTTAGGTCCTGCGGGGTCAATGAGGAATTTCTTATCTTCCTTATTCTTGCTCCAATCTTCTCGTAACTAAGTAATATTTTTTTTCAGATAAGACAAACTTGCCGAAAACGCGTGCGTCCGCCCGCTGGGAGATGATTTACTTCTGGGCGCAGCTGGAAGACACAATGAGAGATACAGAGATACAACAATGGCAATAAAAACGCCGCGTGGTAATAAATTATTTAATAAATTTCCCCGACGCACGAGGCTAACAGGAAGATATAAATAAACTCTGATCTTCTTTTCGTCGTCGTATACATACTCCTACATGTTGATTTTTCCATGTTTCAAGCATTTTCATGAATTTTTTGTGCAATTATTTGTGTACTATGCAAAAAATTCAAAAATTCGGAGTGTTTATAAACGAATATCAGAGTTTTTTTATATATGAATCTGAGGATCATAATGAATGTAGGAAATGAAAGAGCAACTCAAACAGTTTTAAGTAAAAGCTTTTAATGGTTCAAATTTTTCCCATTCATGGCCGGTAGACCTTTTTGTCCAAAATTACTCTAAATGGTACGGACCTAAGTGTTAAATTTAACAAAATTCTTTCTGTGTCGTGCAATTTTGAAAGTTCGAAAAAAAATAGACATGTACATAAAACTTTTTGAGCTGTTTTTTCATGTCATGTGTTAATTATGTTTGTAAGTTCCATGTAATGAATTCTACTAAGCTTTAAAAACCCGATATTAATTTAGGAACAGCACAGAATTGCTCCCAGGACTTGACATAGCGTAAAATCGTTAAAAAAAGAAATGGAAAAGTAGGCAACTTCTTGAACGAACTTTAGCCTCTTAAGAGTATATATAAATGGTAGGCAACCAACAATATTTTATTTTATTAGTGGCATACTTTCAAAAACACAACGCTTATGAATCAAATTATTAAAACCCAATACTGGGAAGAACATACTTCATCCGTAAATATTTAAATCCAAATATTGACAAAATATTTCCCTTTAAATTTAAACCAATTTCTCTTGATTTTAAACCAGTACAGACAAAAACACGAGTTTTTCCTGCAGAAAACCCTGCCAAGAAATGAAATAAACGCGCTCGTATAGTCTTAACACAAGAAAAATCCAGTTTTGGCTTGTTCTTTTCCCAGCAAAGTTCAGAACGCTTTAAATTCACAAAGTGACATGCAAAGAGCGAATAAAACACCGGCCAAAAAATCAGAAATTCGGAGTATTTATAAATGAATATCGGAGATTTAAACCTTCATAGTTTTTTATATATGAATATTAAAATCATAATGAATGTAGAAAATAAAAGAGCAACTCAAATAATTTTGTCTAGAAGCTTTCAAGTGTTCAAATTTTATCCCATTCATGGCCTGTAGACCTTTTTGTCCGAAAGTACTTTAAATGATACGTACTTAATTGTGGAATTAAACAATACGATTTCTGGCCACGCAATTTTTAAAGTTCAAAAGAAAGTAAGCATGTACATAAAACTTTTTGAGCTGCTCTCTCATGTTATGTGTTAATTATGTTTGTAAGTTCCATGTAATGAATTCAACTAAGCTTTAAAACCCCGTTATTAATTTATGAACACCTAAGAATTGCACCCAGGAATTGAGGTAGCATGAAGTCGTTAAAAATAGGAAATGGAAAAGTAGGCAACTCCTTGAACGAACTTTAGCCTCTTAAGAGTATATATAAATGGTATGCAACCAACAATATTTTGTTTTATTAGAGGCATACTTACAAAAATACAAAAAAATAACGCTCATAATCAAATTATTACAACCCAATACTTGAATGAAATTCCTACATACATAAATATTTAACTCCCGAATTGACAAAATATTTCCGTTTAAATTTAAACCAATTCCTATAGATTTCAAACCAGTACAGACAAAAATACGAGTTTTTCCTGCAGAAAACCCTGCCAAGAAATGAAATAAACGCGCTCGTATAGTCTTATCACAAGGAAAACCCAGTTTTGACTTGTTTTCTTACCAGCAAAGTTCAGAACGCTTTAAATTCATCAAGTGACATGCAAAGAGAACAAAACACCGGTCACCCCGTCGTCGAGTGGAGCAAAAAAGTGGGCGTAACGTAAACCAGCTTTCCGTTTGCCTGACAGCAGGAAGTGGAAGTTATCCACCCACCCGCGAAGCAGGAATCCACGAGGAACTGGAGGGAAGTAAAGAGAAAAAATCAAGCAAAACGAGCCGGAAAAAGAAAGGTAATAGATGTAATAGTTCCATGCTTCCGTTGGGTCCGAGTTGCGCCAATGTGCTTTTAGGACGACTTGTGCTTTTGGTTTTTGGGAACTGATGACTAGAATACTTCCCTCCCATGCGAGACGCAAGCAACCCTTGTTCAATTTCTTAAAAGTTTAATTAAAATAAATTTTCGAAACGAAACATTCAAGAAGTTGAGGAATGGCAATATGAATTCCATGTATTTTCATTAAAACAACAATTTCACGATTTATTTCTAGGGTACTATAACTCAAACCTCTTTGTGTTTTGGAGGATAATATAATACATAATTTATACAGCCTGTGTAATTTCGTTTTTCACATTAAAACATCGATATTTAAATTGGAAAAATAATGAAAAGATTTTTGTTTTGAATTCGTCAGCTGCGTACACTCTAGCGTCGTTAATTTTGATCTAAAATGAAAAATCAAATTGTTATTGCAAAGTTTATGAAATTTGCTTGAATATGACGTGAAGTAGTTTCCAGAAACGTATAAAATTTCATATTTCTATACAGTTTATAATTTTCAGTGCATTTTTCGCATGAAAATTCGACTTAAAAATTTGAAAAATGTAGGTAAATATATATTTTTCAACAAACAATTAACGTCAGATTCTAGAGAATTTAATTGTCTATAAGATGATGTATGATTCAGACAAATCGGTTCAGTAGATGTTTCTCAATAATGTATCCAAAATCAAAAAAAACATTGCAAGAAAAGCATAATTAAAGTTGGCTAAACATAAGAATATGTTTAGCATTTATAAACTTTATGAGCTATAACTTAGTAAATACAGCGGCTATCACACTGAAATTTTGATGACAATTTAATGCATAAATCATTCGCAATGTGTTGTCTTTTTCAAATTAAAATATCCATTATTTAGTTAAGAATTAATGCCATAGTTCTGTGCCGGCGCCGTTTTTTTTGACTTACTGTCACCTCTTTCGATAATTACTCAGCTGCGTACACTCTGGCGTCTTTAATTTTCACAGGAAATCAATAAGCAAAGTGTTTTCTCAAAGTGCATAAATTTTTCTTGAATATGACGTCGAGTATTCTATAGAAATATTTAAACTTGTTTGTTTTCGTGCAGTTTTATATTTACAGTGCATTTTTCTCATACAAATTCAACTTTAAAATACGAAAAAAACTATGTAAATATATATTTCTCAGAAAACAGTTAACGTCATATTCTAGAAAATTTAGCTGGCTATAAAATGAGTCATTATTGAGTCAAATCGGTTTGGTAGAAATCTTTCAATCGTGTACGCAAAATCAAAAAACGCAAAAACGCAAAAACGTAAAATCAAAAAAGTTCGATAAACATATGAATACTATATCTATTTATAAACTTTATGATCTATAACTTGGAAACTAATACAGCTGTCACCTTGAAATGTTTAGAGAATATTCTTGAAACGTATAGATATTACTTATGTATATATTGATTAACACCCAGATTTTAAAAATCGATTTTTTGCACAAATAAATGAGGTTCCTCTCTTAATCCAAAATCATAATAATATTCAAGAGTTTGAGCAAGTTGGGCAGCATGTTAAAACTTTAATTGAAAAGCCGACCATTTCGACGGCAGCAGGAGTTGAGTGGTTGGGGGTTGAGGGCAGAGGAGGTCTTATCGAGGCGTAATCTCGAGGACGCGAATAAATCTAAATCTCCTATTCCCTTCTACGTACGAAGTCTACGAAATGTCGAATTCCCCGATGACCGAAGGCTTCCAATCGTACGCGTACATACTCGAGGCATGAGGCGCTCAGACGCAATGAAATATTCACTGATGACTTTACTTCAAGTTTACTTTGCGCCACAATGATTGATGAGGCTTTGATACCGCCCCACCACGCTCCGGAAATCGAGGGAAAATCAAAAAGTTTCTGACGGCATGGCACCCAGAGAGATATCGAAACTTGCTGAGTATTTATGCGCCCAGTCGGTGGCGAACGAAATTCAAAGCAGGTGATTGAATGACATTCATGAATTTCTGGCTGGCATTCGTCTTCTATTGTTGCGATTTTTCTCGTGCAATGCACAATGGGCAACACGTTAAAATGTTTTTTGTAAATGTTTGTTGCATGTCGAACAACTCAACGTCATTTTTTATTATTTTTACGTGTCATACGCTTTAAATCGAAAAAAACAGTTACGAGAGTGCCTAGTTAAAAATAGTTGATTCCATTTTTGGTTGTATTGTTTTTTATGTTTCACAATGATTGAACATTCAGATTGAATATTCAGAATGAGTAATTGACATAGTTGGACATATTTACGAATATAGTCAGCCAGATTGACATTATTTTGATTTTTGTTGTATATTCGGTTGCCTAAGAATCTGCGTATATGATACTAAAGAGTAATATTTTAATCTTGTACAAATAGTTTTTTTTTCTACTCGTTTTCATTTCATTATCGATTTTGAGTAAATTAACTCTTGAAATGTTATATTTCAGTGAAAGACTTCTTAAATCAAGTTTAAAGACTAATAACTCATAAACTATATAAACTAGTGTAATGTTTTAATAACGGGGTTAAAGAACAACAATGCTAGATAGGAACAAGTATATTTGATTCATTTATACAGAGTGGTAAGGAAATAATTAGGATTATTAAAGCAAATGAAGATATTATCACTATTTGCTGCTTTTCTTAATATAAATTATTGTAATTTTCAAAACACTCAGAGTTTAACTATAATAATAACACGGTATCATCTTGAATTAATGTTTCAGAACATGCTGTTTAGAATCAAGGTTTATCTCTTTTAGTTTTCGTGTTTTAACAGTTTGAATTCCTTGAAGTTTTGGGAATGCTATTTTTTCACAGAGAGTTTTTTATAGCAAGTTTAAAAGAAAATAACTCCTAAACTAGATGAAATAATTCAATGTTTTAATAAATATACTAAATTACAACAATTTTAGATTAAAATACTTGAATTGCATGCATTTATATAGCGTAATATGAAAACTATCTCGTTCAATAAAGGAATTTTTGATTTTACTACAATGTTTTACTTTTCTTCATTTAAATATTTATAATTTACTTAACCCCTGGAATATGACAATAAAAATGACTCAATACAGTCTTGAATTAATGAGTAAGAATATCCAAGTTAGAAAAGGCTTCTATCTTTTACAGCTTACGAGTTATAAGTGTTTGAAATTCAACAATTTTTTGGAATATTAGTATTTTTACTGAGCGATATCTATATCACGTTTAGAATCAAATAACTCACAAACCATAGGAAATAATTAAATACTCTAACAACCGTTTTAAAGGACAATAATTCTAGAATATAATACATAAATTTTAGGCATTTATCTAGAATGGTACGAAAATTATACAGTTTTTTAAAGGATGTTTTTATATTATTACAATGTTTTGCTTTTCCTCATTTAAATCATTCTAATTTACTTAACATTGTGTATATTATTATAAAAATAACACTGTATAGTCTTGAATTATTAACTATGAATATCTTAGTTGGAAAAATTTTGTATCTCTTGCAGTTTTCGAGTTATAACTGTTTGAAATTCTGCAATTTTTTGGAATGTTACTTTTTCACTCGGAAATATCTAACAATAAGTCAAGTTTAAAATCAAAATTAAAGTCTTTAATAGCACCGTAGCAAGAAATACCATAATAATTATTTTATTTAAAACTCATATAAAGAAGAAATAATCTCTAATTCAAAGATATTTCAAGTGCACACTGTCATTCAAGTTGCATAGCTCAGTAAACGTGAAGTACAGCAGTGACAAAAGGGGAGAAGCATTTAAACTTCACAAACTGTTCACGCATGATGAACTTTATCGTGGGCGTTGGCGCATCGACAGCCAGGGTGCGAAGATAGACGAAATCGACGCGCCACGCCGGAGGCGGCTTCGATTTCCCGCGGGTTTATTGTACTTAATAAATAACTTTTACGTCGGTGGAGCGTGGTGCGTGTGTCTCCCCCCACCGTCTGATGGTCGAAATTTTCCAAAAGTGAAGGGAGTGCAGAGTTAGTAACGCTTCAGCGATTTGCGCGATGCTTTCGCACGGAAAATGTATGGCACGATCTGACGGTGAGGGCGGTGGCGGCAGCGGCACCCGAAAGAAGGCGCAAAGCAAAGAATGAAATCGAATAGAGAGGAAGAACGAAATTGCACACACACGCACAAATGATATTGGATCAAACGCGTTATAACATTAGAGCGGGCACATTGCCGCCGCCGCCCCCCCCCCCGCCACATTCCTGCCAAACACATAAGGGTTGATGCGATGAGCAGGCCGCGGCAATTTTTATCCTAGAATAACCGAATTTCAGTCCGAAAATTTATGATAACCTAAAATATATCTCTTAATAAGATAACCTAAACAGATTGAGGTTAAATATGGGTAATAGTCGCGTTTTTAACTGTAATTTATCACAATTAATGTAATCTTTTACACTCGTGGGGTTTGGAGGGAAAGAGAGGTGGTTTCAGGGAAGAGGGCGTACATCAGGGAAGAAAGTGGGTTTTAGGGAAGAGAGACAAACAGAGAGAGAGAGAGAGAGAGACAGAGAAAATGAGTAAAAGAGAAAAAAGTGGCTAACAAAAAGCCACAATTATGTAGACTGAGGGGGTTGATAATGTTGGTAATTTTTGCTCTGACACTGCTATAATAGATTTTCGCCCCATCCAAAAATCCCCGCCGCCCCCGGTCTCTACCGCCCCCAACGTCCGGTACCAGCATAGCCGCCTCCACTCTCAGAGTGTCGCCGTGATAAACACATTTCCCATTTGCACCGGACGCGTATAGATTACATCAACAAATGCACCCTTCGCCGAATTTTTCCCCGAATTTCGACGCAAATAAATGATTCTACAGGGTGTTCCAGTTCCCACCTTCATCCTCTCTTTTCTTCCGTTTTCAGAAATTATAATATTGTAACATACAACATAAAACGAATAAAATCCGAAAATCGCTAGAGTTTTCTATTCAAGAGTACATCTTAAAGTTCAGTAAAACAGAGCGATTACAGTACTTTAAGATGTAATTTCGGTTTACGGGATTACAAAATAAAACACGACCACAGTTTTATTTTTATTTGTGGGTTATGTTAATTTTCCGACGTTTTAGGATGCCCTCTGGCCGATGACATGGCGGGGGCTCTGAGTCGCTTTTAGATTCATCGCCATTTATTCGCGATCGAGTTGGAACTCTGCGTGGTGGTGGTGGGAGGTTTTGGAGGCGGCGAAGTGAGCGGCGATGTGAGCAGATAGACGACAATCGTAAATCATCGCGGCGGCCAAGGTGCGCCGCTTGCACTTCCGGATCGCCGCTCGGGAAATAACGACAGTAAACCAGCCGAAGTGGTGGGAAGATGAGTGGTAACAAACCATTGCAGCGTATCACCGACGAATAAAATGAGCCTAATTTTCAAACTTTTCAATTTCTGGATGTCTTCAAATCTATAACTTTAGAAGAATGATTAATCG
Organism: Mimaenictus wilsoni; assembly: GCA_027575185.1. NCBI lineage: Eukaryota > Metazoa > Arthropoda > Insecta > Coleoptera > Staphylinidae > Mimaenictus > Mimaenictus wilsoni. The sequence goes on from JAODAC010022612.1 coordinate 10,680, forward strand.
AGGAAACTATAAAGTGAGCAGAGTCATTTATAGAGAAAAAAGTTGTAATGAATAGATTTAATGAAGGTTTCTTTCATTCAATCACCAAAATTTTTATTTACACCACTATTTGTCGAGTTTTTTTTGTTCTTGTTATTTGGTTTTAATAAAGACGTTGTGGTATTCGACATCGTTTGCTTTTGAGCAGAGTCGTTGCACAGTGGCTAAACGTGGGCCAAAATTATTCGCCGGTTCGCTCGCTACGAGCGCGCGCTATTTTGCTCAAGATTTTCCACACTAAATATGAAGCGATTTAGATGACACAAACGTCAAAATGCTCTCCAATTCCTCTACTTTCTCTTGGTAATAAAATTAATTCAATCCCCTCACGATTAAACTCTTGTATACTGCTTTTAAAATGAGCTGTTTTATGAAAATTTGAATCTTAATTTCAATAGGAGTTTTCACCCTTATCCGTCAATCGAACAATATGCCACATATATCAATTTATTCCCCTTTTTATGTACTTTAACGTGGTATTAATATTTTTCTAATCAGTTTTGTGCAGCTATCGATTATATACAAATCAATAAAGTGTATGTGCTTTATCTCTTGCGCATATTACATAAACTATACATATTATCATTGTTAACACTTTACTATAGTAATAAAATATTTATGAAATTACCCCACTGAATCATCCCTGCAACATCTTGTCTTCGTCGAAGTCGCTATCAGTGTCTCTATTAATATCTGTGCTTCGGCCAACCAGAATGATCGACTAGAATAGTCTAGACCGACTCCATTTTCAATTCTTCAGCTTATGCCATTAAATATAAACAATGAAAATAATTTCATACAGAAACAATAAAATGACAAAAATACTCAATTATTAATTATGAATCTATTAAAACGAATTTTAAAAAATGTTAACCACGGTAATAAGTTTAGTTTATGAAATATGTGCAAGATATAAAGAGTATATGTGTTGATTTGTAAGAAAACAACTGAAAAATGCATGAAATATGTTATAAAACAAGGTATAATCGATAGCTACACAAAATTGCTTAGAGAAATATTAATACCATGTTAAAGTACATAAAAAGGGGAATAATTTGATATATGTGATATATTGTTCAATTGCTGGATAAGAGTGAAAAACTTCTATTGAAATTCAGCTTCAAAATTTCATAAAACAGTTCATTTTAGAAACAGTATAAAAAAGTTTTATCGTAATGGGATTGAAATAAGTTTGATACCATGAGAAAGTAAAAGAATTGGGGAGCATTTTGATGTTTGTTTCATCTTCATATCTTCATATTTAATATGAAAAATCTTGAGCAAAAGAACTTCTCGAAAATTGCAAAGCGTGCGCGCGCGGTCGCTCCCTACAACCGTGAAGGTATTGTTGCCAAATACGGTCGTTTTTGGATACTGTGAGTTGGTGCGATTGGTAGGTACTTGACACATCGGGTAAATTCAAGGAATGTAACTTATAAGATGTCGGTGAATGAAGTATGACAACTCGGGGGTGTACGACCTTAAGTGTAATGATTGTGTCGCTACCTATATCGGCCAAAGTGGGCGCAATATTCTCACCAGGGGCTTGGAGCATCATATTAAAGAAATCGAAGCGGGTTTCCCCAAACAATCGGCTGTGGCCAAACATGTGGTCAACAGCGCTCATCACTGCTCCATCACTAATCTTAAGTATTTTAAGCGCGCCTTACACAAAAATATCGACCTCATAAATGATCATCTAGACACATTAACGCCAACGCCATGCACAAAAGTTTATATAAATAGTCTGTAAGTTTAAGTTTTCCTTTAGTACCTGATTATATTAACATATAAGCCTAAATTTAAGAACTTGAAACAACCAATGCCAAAGTTATGCACGATTGGAAAATATTTATTGAAGAATGTCTGAAAAAGAATTTTATTTATTTTCTACGCTGTAACATTGCGTTTCATAAACATTATTAAAAATATCAAAGTGCATCTATTCATCGGGAAATGTACATTTAATCAGCTTTCATGTAAGCATAAATTTAAGTAATTTGCAAAGAAATGCATAAATTATGGGCGGTTGAACTCTTTAACACTCCATAAAACAAAAACTATTAAAGATATTAACTTGTATTCAGCCTTATATAAATGTACATTTCATCTACTTTCATATAAGAAAAAGATCCTGTTGAATAAGGTCCCGCGCAACACCGGGTAATAAAATAATGTTTGTAAAAACCGCGTCCAACGCTTAACAGTATTAATCTCTAAATATGACTAATTACACTGGAAAAATGAACTGAAATATTGAACACACAAAATAAAACAAACAAAAAACACCGAATCTATTACATGGGTTTCTAACAAAAAAAAAACTTAAAATGATATAACTAAATGACGCAACATTTTTGTATATATATATTACATATTATGGTATATCGACTGTATGTATTCTAATTTCCAAAAACATAAATACGTTCATAAATACGTCCCCTAAACACATGTAGACACTTTAAAAGTGTTAATGAAAGATATTTTTAAAAGGCGTCTCTAAAACATGGACAGTTTAAAACCATCTTAAATTTTAAACGAATTTTAATTTCCTTTCACAATTTTACCTCGAAGAGCTCTCCGCAAGAATCCCTCTTTTATTTATTTATTGACACATTTATGCATTATTTATAGACATGGAAATTTATCCTTAAACCCAAGCGTATCGTCTGGGACTTTAAGCACGGCATCGCTGAGTGACTTTCCCCACGGTTATAAAAAGAGCAACACGTAAATAAAGGCATGGAGTGCATGCCCAACAGCATGCACCAGTATAATACACACGCGTACAAACGGCACAAAGAGGAGGAGATGCTGTGCACATCTTAAAATAGTCACCGTGTGACACGAGTTGAAAGACTCGAATGCCAACGTGTGCACCGTCTCGCCAGCGACGAGAAAATAAACCGGGAGTGACACCGAAATTGAAGTTGCCACAACTGGGAGCGCAGAAATGCCAGTATATGCAGATTGGCGCCTGTTACTCTGCTTCCCGCCAAAAACTCGACCGACACTAGTGTCGCTTTCCTTCAAGCTTCCCGGGCTTCCAAAGCTTCCAGAAGTGTCTAGGGGTTTAATGACGGTGATTAATTGAGGACGCGTCGCGGTTTGCGAATGTCTCCGCTACCTTCCCCCGAGCACCGCACTTCATGCAAGTGTAATAAGTGTAATAATACCACGTGGCCAACCCATTACCCTCTGCTCTTACCCGCACAGAAAAGTACGAAAAGTCGACGTGTAATTTAAATTCAATTTCCTTTCTTCGATTTGCGCTTCCGAGAAGCAATATGCTTTCATGGCGAGGACAAAATGAATTCTAATATGCGAATCGAGTTTAAAAAGACCGCCAAAAAACATCGGCGTCAGCGCCACAGTCGCGCATAAAAGTCCCCGCCATTTTTCATTTACATTGTGGAGGTGCAGCTCGGAGGAAAATTGGATAATCTCCATTGGAAAATTGCGCAAAATTGTTAAAATTTTCAAGCTTCTCCTGCAAGGATCTGCAACGATCCTACTACCACTGATCCTGCTTCTGCTTCTGCTCCGGCTCCTGTTCCAGCTTCGACTCCTGCTACTGCTCCTACTACTACTTCTGGATGTCCTTGGCGGAACGGCAACGTGGTCCTAAATAAGCAAACACGCGCCGCCATGCATTTTACATGAATTTTCGCTTCAAGTTTCTTCGTGTGGACTTTGCACTTACGAGTCGGAAATTCGCGCCCGGATGTGGATAGGAAACTTAATGAAAACCTCCACTTGCCTTCCTGCCTCTCCTGCTTGCTCACGACATGTAGATATCCAGGGCCTGCCTCACATACGTCTCACATGACGCCGCTCGTTTTGAAGTTGAAATACAATTCGCGCTAACCTCATTTGCCTAATCCGAGCGCGAGTTATGTGCTATTAGTACGTAGATGGCGCGCTAAACTTACGATTGCTTTGAAATCCCAGTGAAATGCCTCGCAGTGAGTAGATACGAACAATTCGCCTTTGACAGCGACGATGGATGATATTCGCGGATGTGTGACATACGTAAAGTGGCTTCGTAAAGATGTCAGAGCAGACATCTGACTGAGAGTAGGTTATCATCGTTAGTTAAACGTTCTAACATTACTCTCAACTAGTCAAAATTAAATGTTTTCATAGGTGAAAACAGTAATCTCAAGTTACTGAAAAAACACTTACATTTTTTAGCGATATACCTTGGTTAAAAACTTACCTTGCAACGCCATCTACGCGCTAATAGCAGTATTAACGAATAGTACCATCTATTAAAACCCTTTATGAGTAATTCAAAACTTCATTGACTATCTGATAGTAATTTAGTGGTGTAACTATGGATAGTCTACCCACAATGCATGGAAGATGGTGACAGACTTCAAATAACCTAGTTTATCGATAGTAAACCGTTCTAACATAACCTAAAGTAAAGAAAATAAAGGTTTTGATAAGCATACAGTTCTCTAACATTACCGAAGTCTCTTAACATTTTATCGTGCAAACAATTTGAAGTCTTAACTTCATTTAGTGGAACAGCGTTTATCACATAGATGGCGCTAAAATTTTAAAAACCTCTTTGGAAAAACGTTAAAACGACCATCAAAGTTTATTCACTCAATAATAATGTAGGAAATCGTGACTTAAGATATGTTAATGTGTTTTGGACTTAACTTAACTTCTCTAAACTTAGATTCTACTGGCATAATTTATCAGAACCTATCTCAGTCTCTCCTAACCTGACGTCCTTTAACTTACGGTCTCCTAACCTAATCTACTCTAAAATTTCCTAACTCAACCTATACTATATTAACGTAATCTGACAAAATCTAACATAACCTAATTCAAGTATAACCTAACTTAACCTAACCTAACTAACACTAACCTAATCTTCAGTGACTTATCTTATAACCTTAATTAACCTAACTTAACCTAACTTTACCTAACTTAACCTAACTTAATCTAACTTAACCTAACTTTACTTAACTTAACCTAACTTAACCTAACTTAACCTAACTTAATCTAACTTAACCTAACTTAATCTAACGTAACCTAACTTAACCTAACTTAACCTAACTTAACCTAACTTAACCTAACTTAACCTAACTTAACCTAACTTAAGCTAACTTAACCTATCTTGAAATGTAGGTTAACCTAATTTAACTTAATTTAATTAAGAAAATTAACAATTAATAATTAAGAAAGTTAACAAAACTGTCTTAAGCAAAAGAAACTTGTGATATTTGCGATAATCTAATTCAATTTTATCTCCAACTTGAACCTAACGTAATCCCGAACAAATTTACCAAAGTTTAATCAAGATTTAAAAACAATTTAAAGTTTAATCTCCTCCGTCTCGGTGCGGCTCTCTTACTCTCTTTTTTTTTCAATCTCATCCGATATGGGAATAACTGACATAATACAGCCGAATACGAATCGGCAATCTTAATTTAAGGCAATTTTCGCTAATCGCCCACCGCCGCGTGCCGTTTTGGCGTCCTTCTCTCAAGCGTAACAAAATCAAGCATCTGCTCCTCATCAATACGCTCCAGTCAAGCCTATCGGCGTGTGCAGGCCTCTAAAAACCGTTCAATCCACCGCCGCCACCGCCGCCACACCATCGTCCGAGATGGCACATTTGGTGTGTGTGCCGCTCCCGGGCCGCTGTTTAAAACTTTTCAACTTTCATTAACTGAAGCATGCCCCAAGTTCACCATGCCCATGGCCGTGTTGTGTGCGTTTTGTGCCGAGCCAATAACCGCCAGCAAACGCTGTGTCGGCCGCCGTAGCCACCCCCACCTCGAACCACCTCACCACACCATCGTGCTCGACGCTAAACTTTTCTTGTCGTTGTGCCACCAAACCTCGTCTTTCTACCCTCTCATACATTTCGTATACTCGTACATATATAGATATATACACCGACCGACACACACACACACACACACACACACACATACACACGTGCACATGCAAGAAGTAAATTTGATTAGTTCGGCAAACTTTTTTTAGCCACGGCATTTAATGAGGCTCCTATTATGTGCGTTAATACACCCTGGGCGCGGTGCGGTTCGGTGCTCTGGGTTTGGAAAAGTTAAATTTCAGCAGACGCTTTTCAATGTCGAGGCAAAAAATTAATCGTAAGTGAAACATTTAACTTTATGGAGGATGGAACAAAGGTTTGGATTTCATTAGCAATTACGTTACCCTAATTCTTTATACGTTACCTAATTCTTGATAGTTAGATATATTTTAATGGCTATCGACCATTACAGTCTTTCTGCCATGAAACAAATGTATGTATGGTTCGTAATACATACATACATATATATTCCTCCCCACCTCCCCACCGCTTTCCTTTCTCCTGCATAATTTCCCTCACTATTGTCACACTCTCCCCTCCCTCTCCCAGCAACTCTTACATTCTCACCCGTGCTTCCCAAACCATTCAACACCCCCTCACATACAGCCAGATGATCCCAAGAATCAACACCGCACTTACACCACACACACCTCATGTACTCATACCCCATCTATACCTTTCTCCCCTGCTCTTCAGTTCCACATCTTGCTCTGACCATAATTATGGCAAAATATAAGTATTGACACACCAAAAGATTATAAATATCTGGACCAGAGAAGATTGGTGGCAGCATGGTACGAACTTCATTTCTCAGTCGCCTGAACCCCTCTTTATAGTGGCTTTTTTGGTTAGGTTTGCATAATTCTAATATGTTATCTATACATACATAGCCATATAAAAGTAACGTATAAAAATGCAAAAGAGACAATTGACGTGCATTGCGCGCTCAAGGTGTAGCGCTTAGTGCATAATGCCTAAGTCAGCAAATAATGAAGTGAAATAATGAGTGGAGCGCAGTCGCATCTTGGTTGTGGTCGAGGTGGGATCGTGACTTTTTGAATATAATTCACGCGTATATATTCGCGACAATACAAAATCGAGGATTAATTAATATCGAAATATCTGTGTACAGTTTTGACGAAGAGGTTGGGAAGAAAAGGATATTTGATATGAATAAGTTAGGTTAGGTTAGATTAGCGGCGAAAATAGCAGGTTGCCTTCAAATCACCATCTGGAGAAACAGCCAGATGAGTATAACCAGCAAAGCTTTCAAATGATATGTGGGGCCATCCTGAACGATAGGAAAATAAGCTCTGATATTAGGAAACGGTGCGAGGCAAAAGATGTACGGTGTTCGAAGGCATGACCACATGAACCAGATGGAAAGACTGCTGAGCGTCCGTATCCCAGTAAAACAGCAGGAAAATACAGGTGTCGTGAACCGATGCCCTATATTTTAGTTATTTAGTGCTAAGATTAGTATATTTCCACTTAAGTATGTTTAGTC
>JAODAC010022623.1:0-18084 GCA_027575185.1 Mimaenictus wilsoni
TATGCTCATAGTAACCCATGAGTAATTCTGGAAGAGTGACAGGCCACTGGCCTAACAGGACCTTAATTGCTCGCGCACTCAACTGATGTTAAAATGATGTACACATTTACAATTAACAAAATGGCGTTTCTTTGTACAATGTGTCGACTACGCGAACGTACAAAGCAATGTGGTGAAGAGAACTTACGTAGCGTAGGACGAGTTGTAGATAAACGAGGGCGAATGGCGCTCGCAGAGGGTGGCGCAAGGTGGCAAACTTAAAATTAAAACGCCACCTCTCTTCAGCGGAGTGATACAAATGGAAAGGCTTGCTAACTTGTTATAGGTAGGTGGCTTTATAGATTTGTCATAAAATGTTATATTTGGACAATGTTGCAATTGCAAATAATCAACAACTTTAATTTAGCCATGATTTTTACGTGAGTACATCGTTGGAATGTGGAATGCATTCCTTTCTATAGAAATCAGCTAACGATTAAATTTTGCGATTTAGCTTGAGAGTGCAAGAATAGGCTGAATGAGTAGATACCAATTATATTTTGATATAGCCAGCTTTTTATGTTATTGTGTACCGGCAATTTAGCGATTAGTGATTGTAAGATGGAGTCGTCATTAAAATTCCACTTTACAATTGTTAATGTGCGCCAGTGGCTTGTTTTAAAATTATTATTATTTTTTTGTTTGATTTACCGAGCATCGACTGCTATGGTCATTAGCTCTATTCAATTCTGGTTCAATGTAATTAGTCATATTAGAGGCGAATACTATTGACAAGAAGAAGAATTCACTTCACTATGCATCCCCACCGAGAATCGAACCCGGGACCTCGTGGACAGTAGTCATCAACCATACCACTTGGCTGGACTTAAAATTATTACCCCGAGTGTTTTATCAATTCCCCGCGCGGTTCCATCCAAAGGGTTTTCTGGAGTTCGATAAAGGCTCTAGCAAAGTAGAAATAGTAGTACACTTTTATTGGCAGTTCATCTGGGCATATTTTAGGACATCGGAGTCCGGATGCTATGTATGAATTATTTCTATATCTTTCAACCTGGATATGTGACACAAGATCGGGGTATCTTAATGTCGAAATTAATTCGAGTATCAGAACCATGTCGAAACAGTGTCTATCGATAGGTAATGATGTGTTTTTATCACTTCTTTATATCTTTTATTAAAATCAATTTTGTACCGGTTTCGGTGAGAGAGTGAGCAGGCAGGGCGCGCCTCAATGTATGATTGTGGGCGATGTGCCCGGCTTGATATGCCACTGTTAGAGGGTGATATCGGCCTTCTCCCGCTTAGAGATGTAGGCGGTGGTGGGATGAAAGGCAGTTAGTTCGTAAGAGTTTTGTCAAGTAGTTTAGTCACATTTTTACTCCCGAAACATCTACTTCTATCTTCAACATCTTCAACAAATTGCATCGGACGGGTAGTCCACGAATCCTGCTAAAAATAAAAGATTCGCGTTAATTCGCGGGCTGATGTTTTTGAAAATACTCAGGTTTTCGGAAACTCTACATATGTTTCACCATCCGTGGTATTTCATCCCACCCTCCCTATTTGGTCATCCCTCTCCTCCGTTTCCATTTCCCCTTCACAATTTGCTTCAGTATTGTGACACTTTCCCCTCTCTCTCCCAACCACTCCCTTACCTTTCCCCTCTTACATCCGAAACCATTCACCCCTTCGCAGACACGTAGATGCTCGCAGGCATCCACTCAACCTCGACATAACAAACATTCCATATATTCGTTCCCCATCCACACCTTTTTTCCTTGTTCCTCTCTCCCACACCTTGCCCTGGCAATAACCCGTTTGTCGTCGGCGCTCATTCTTTGCTTGGTGATATATTTTGGCTTCTGCCCGATGACCTGTATTAGCCTGTACGCGGGGTTATACGAGCCGTTACTTATGTTCTCCTGGCGCATGGCGCATATCATGTTTTCATGCACCATCCATTCTAACAGTCCCCCTTCCCGCAATATTTCCTCTGCCGCTAATTCCGACCAACCAATGCTCATACTCCTTCCTTCTGTCCACCTTCCACCCACTCACTCCTCTGCTAGCACACCATTCCCATATATCCTTCACCAATCTTCCGCTTTCCATTCTACTCACTATCTCCTCAAACCCTGCTAACCGACTCCCATTTAACAGACCCTATTTCTTGCATTACAATATACCTGGGAGTGGATCTTTCGAGGCCCAACATATCTTTGATGAACCACGTTTGTTCTCTCTCTAATGCTTCCCATTCCCACAGTCCCCACACTTCCACACCATTCAACAGTCTCGACTTGACACATGCATCCCATAGCCTTAATACCACATCCCAGTTACTTCTCCACATATTCCCCCACTTCCGTTTCACACACCCCTATGCACTCCTTGCCTTTCTTTGTATCCATCTCACATGCTTTCCCCACTTATCATTTGCGCTAATCAAAAAGCCAAAGCATTTGAAAACATGGACTCTCTCGATCATTTCCTCGTTCCATTTCAAAGTTTATTTTAGTAAAGTAACGCTCAGGAAGCGCGAAGCAGCATGGTAAGGGTTGTTGACCATGCGCGATTTAAGCACCTCACTAACGCCAAGCACAATATACACTAGCAGTGCTAACAGCGTCGATGACGCGAACAGGTATCATCTAATCAGAGCCCATCTAAGGGAGGGGCGACGATCTGAACCACTTTTATAATTATTATTTCCTTAATAACCATGCCAACAGCCGCGCCAAGCGAGTTTTGTGTGAGCTCGCGCAGGTCAACACGACTCTCACTCGTGCTTATCACACCTGGCTCAAACATTCTGCCACGATGGCGTCTAGTACTTACACTAATAGGTCCAAGATTTAACTTATATTTATAACCATATTTGTCACTATAATGCTTGGATAGCAAATGTTTTTGATCAATAGCTTGGTCATATATTGAAATATTTAGACATTTCGATATTAGAAAAATCAACATCTTTTATTTAGCGATGACTTTAACGTGTCTGCATTGTTTGAATGCATTCCACTTCCCGGCGATCATCCAACTACTTTTATAAATAACCATATTTGTCACTGTCCTCGTTATATTTAGTAAACGTCGTTAAAATAGTTTACACTCAACAAATGACATGGCATAGTTGGCATTGTAGACTGAAGTACCAAGTTTCTTTAGTCTGTTTTTCATCAACATCTTGGACAAGATTGTAATATCTAGATATTTCGATGTTAGAAAAATCAACATGTTTTATTTAACAATGTCTTGTTGTAATTATAGTATTTGTCATCATAGTGGTTTTTAAGCAGTAGATTTAACGGGCGTTCTATACTATACTATACACTATATACTATACTATACTATACTATAGCTATTCAAGTATATTCTTCCAACATTTCAAGTTGATAGCTTCAGTAATTACAAAGTTATAGCTTATTATAGTTAAAGTTCATAAAAATACGGTATTCATGTGTTTCTCCACCTTTAAACGCGTTTTCTCGCTTCATCGTTTCTAATTTTGTGCACATGATTATGAAAATTCTTTTGCTACAATTCAGCTGCATACTGGCTTATTTTATAGATAATTTATTTTAATATGACGTACATTGTTTTTTGAATAAATACAATTTTAGGTATTTGATTCGCATTTTTACTTTTTCTCGAAAGTACTACGACGTCATATTCAAGCTAGTCTTATAAACTTTGCAGAACTCGTTTGGTCTTTCATTTCCTATCAGAATGAACGATGCCAGACTGTACGCAGTTGAGTAATGCAAAAAAAAGCAGGGCGATATAAACATAACATCAATATTTATTATGTTATTAGGTATTTGTTTCGCACTTTGAGTCGAATTTTTACGCGAAAATGCACTTTAAGTTTCGAACAGTACAAAAACATGCATTTTAAACTTTTTCTTGCATGTTTTCGACGTAATATTCAAGCTAGACGTATAAACTTTGTAAAACTCGTTTGATTTTTCATATCCTATCAAAATTTAAGGACACTTTTATGTACGCAGTTGAGTACTTAAAAAAACGAGGCGATATAAACATGGCATCAATTTTTAACTTAAGTATTATTTATTTAATGTGAAGAAATTTCGCTGCAACTATGAATTATGGATTAAATTGTCGTCAAAAATACAGAGAGTTTTGAGTTATAGTGCTTGAGAAAAATAATGTTAAAATCATGAATTTATTGACCAGATATATAAAGTTTTCGCTTAAGGCAGGGAGAAACCTGGTAAATGAGGCCAAAAATCGATTTTCAAGACTTAAGCTTAATGAATAGTTAAATAGTAAAATACTCTATCAAAGTTTGAAGTCGATACCTGCAGTATTTTCGAAGTTTTAGCTCATAAAACTCATAAATACGGAAAATTCTTATGTTTACCCAAGTGTAAACGCAACTCCGTTTCTGATTTTGCGTACACGATTTAAAAAATTCTACTAAACCGATTTGTCTGAATGACGGCACTTTTTATAGATAGTCAAATTATCTTGTTTCACGCGTGTTTTTGTTGCTCGTAACCTATTTCTCGCAAATTTCGTAGTCGTATATCCATCCTTGTCCGAGGCCTGTATTTTCGTCCTGTGAGCCCTTGTTTGTTTATTTTTACGGGGGGCAGGTGGCTAGCCTCACCCTCGCAACCCTCCTCCTTTTTTTCCGGGCTTCGTACCGGCAAGAAATTTTCAGCGAGGTACTCAAGAGAACGTACGTGGGGGGAGTAGGTTCTCTCGTGGGGAAAGGGAAGCTTGCAACATGTTAAATATGAAGATAGCAACGAAGAAAACCAAAACGCTAGTTGTATCCAAATATCCAACAAGGTGCAAAGTCGTTGTCCAGGATGAGATAATTGAATAGGTATCATGCTTCGATTACCTGGGAGTAAGGCTAAACTCGTATGGATCCTCAGGGATTGCGTCATCGGGCAAACTAACAAGGCAGCACGGATATCTGGTGCTCTGAAGTGGCCGATCTGGAAGCATAAGGCACTGTCACTGAAATGTAAGATCCGCATATACAGAGCCTGCGTGACACCGATCCTAACGTACGCAGCTGAAACTAGAGCTGATACAGCAGACACGAAGCGAAGGACGAGGTCGGTAGAAATGAGGAACCTTCGAGCTCCTACATCAGAGAGACATTTGGTGTCCCGGACGTAGTATGGTGGGTTCGGGGGCGTAGGCGGGAGTGGAACGCTCATGTTTCAAGAATGACGCCTGACCGTCTAGCTAAAATAGCCAGAGACGGATAAACTAACACAAAACGGACACCTCGACACACCTCCAAAAAGTTGGCAAAAGAGTTGGCAGTCAATCTCACAAGAAAAGCAGACAAACCCCCAACATGATTATCGATTATTACAAGTCGCAACGACTTACGATAAGAAGAAGTCGAATTTTCATGCAAAAATGCACTTTAAATTTCATACTGTACACAAATCAGCAATTTTAACTTGTTCTTGAAAATACTCGACGTCATATTCAAGCTAGTTTCATATTCTGTACAAAAACACTTTGGCTTTTCGTTTCCAATCAAATTTTAAGACGCTAGAGTGTACGCATCTGAACAAATCAAAAATATAGTAATAGTACCTGAAAATAAAAGTGAAAATAGATGTTATGACTGGTTAAATGAGGTTCCGGCCTTATTGGGGTTAAGGTAAGAGACTATAAGACAAATAGAGCAAAAGTAGATAAGCTAATTATATGTAAAGGCTGCTAAAATAGTTTACACTGACTATTTGACATCAAATAGATGGAGTTATAGATTGTCGAGCAAAAATGTCGAAATGTCGAGCAAAACATTTTACATCGAAGGTTTTGTCGTACGCGAAATGTTTATATAGCATCGCACATTTCAATAAAAACCAATTCACTTAAGCCACCGCACGCGATGTGCGCCCGCCGGCACAAATCATGCGCTCAGCGATGCGACTTTGTCGATCGTGGGCTGCATTTTCGTTGCAATCGCGAGTGAAATAAAAAGCGCAGTCGCGCCGAAATAAGCGGCGAATTAAAGCTCGATCCACCACCGCCGCCGCGCTATACGTCCGTTTACCGACTTTACGCCGTTTGCCGTGGTTTTTTTTCGGTGTGTGGAAACGGGCCGACTTGTATATACGCTGTGTGCGTGAGTGGCTGCGTGCCTGGCCTGCGTGATCGCAGCTAAAAGCCATCTCACCATCTCGCGATCTTCCGTCGTGTGCTCGCAGTGTTCCAGTGCGAATCGGTCATTCGCCAAATGCACTCGCGTCGTCTTTTCCCCAAATAATCAAAAAATAAAATCCGCGAGTGGCGCGTCTCACGTGAACACTTACAGTCAAGTGGATGGATTCTACTTCAAAAGTGGTGCGACTTTTAAACCCAACGCAATGCAGCTACGACGAAATTCGGGTGCAACGCGTGTCAATCTCCAAGGATCTGCATAAATTAAGTTATTACTTGTTGGTTGATCATTTGATGAGGTTTGGTTTAGGCAGTAAACATTCAAACGCTTTACGCGTATTCGGAAGGCGTTCAATTAAGTTATAAATAATCAGACGAAATGCTGTTGTTGGCGTGGTAATTACAGCATTAATGTTGACGCGGCTGATTGAGATTCTGCGAACGCTGCAGGTTGTTTTCCTCCTCGTGAGGTTTTGCGGTGAGCTGGGACGCGCGTTACGTAAGCGCACAAAAGCCAACCGCAAATCTTTCGCGATTCGCGTGCCACGCCGTGCGCAATAAAATATAATAAAGTATTAATCCACTCGTTAATGGAATCGTAAAATACTTAATTCAACGCAATCATAAAAATGGCAATAAAAAAGGAGCGCAAACCGTAAAAAAAAAGTCGGCGGCGGCCGCGGTGAAGCGTTCCACCTTGGTGCAGGTGGGTTGTCGCGCTGAATCCAAGACAATATGGTCCGCCGTTGTCTCTAATTGACGGACACATTGACAGGCCGGGGTGTGCACGCCGATAGCATCAGAAAGTTGCCACGTGAAATATTACTTAAAAAAATTGAAGTCACTTCGTACATGGCGAGACGTATATTGCGTGTTAAGTCATTGTTTGCGAACGCTCTACATCGATTCAAATCATATTATTGCCAATATTGCTAATATCACCAATCTATATCAATAAAAATGCAAATGATTGTTTCGAAGCGATGATTTCCTCGAAAGGTCCTTCGCAACCAAAGTTTAAGCGACTATACAACTTTAATCTACTAATAATTGAGCAATAATAAACTAATACAAGTAAAACCTCATAAATGTAAAATTCTCTAAAAATGTATAGCATATCAAAATGCATCTGTGCATGGATAGATTCGACCATTGAATTGTCGAAAATGAATTTTTGAGTCTATTATATTGGATCAAGTATATGGGCAGAACATCTTATCAGGTCAAAAAAAAAGTAATCGTCAAAAAAGGTAAAAGAAAAATTCTTAATCATTAGTTGAACTACCTATGAGAATTCCCTCTAAATTTCAAGTCGATTATTTCAGTATTTACGATTTTATAGCTCATAAAGCTCATAAAAATTACATAGTATTCTTATGTTTACCAAACTTTGAACGCGATTTTCCTGAAACATCGTTTTTCGATTTTGTGTACACGATTGAGAAAATTCTACTGAACCGATTTGGCTGAGTGATATGGCATGTTATAGAAAATTCAATTCCCTTGAATATGACGTCAATTGTTTTTCGAAAAATATATTTTTACGTATGTATTTCGTATTTTATAGTAGACTTTCATGCGAAAAATATGCACTTTGAATTAAAAACTGTATAAAAACATGCAATTTTAACTTTTTCTCGAAAATACTCGACGTCATATTCAAGATAATTTTATGAGCTTCGCAAACACTTTTTGGTTTTCTGTTTTCCATGAAAATTAAAGACGCTAGAGTGTACGAAAGCGATACAATGTACAATGTAAACATCCATTTGACATCCATTTTTTAAGTTAACTAACGATTAATTTAAATATCGATTATTCAATGTGAAAAAATTAGGTTGTGTTTATGAATTATGCATTTAATTTATGGCACAATTTTAATGCTTTTCGAGTTATACTATCTCAGAAAAAGAATTGTTAAAATTATATATTTTTCGACCAGATATATAAGATTTCCGCGTAATTGTGGGAGAACCTCATTTACCAGGTCAAAAATCGATGTTAATCAACAGCTCAACAAACTTTCAAGTCAATACCTGTAGTATTTACGAAGCTCTAGCTCATAAATGTCACAAAAATAAATAGTATTCCTATGTTTATATGACTTTAAACGCAATTTTCTCGAAAATTGTACTGAACCGATTTGGCTGAACCTATATGTCATGTTATAGGTAAACAAATTCTCTAGAATATGACGTATTTCGAAAAATACGTATTTGTATATTTATTTCGTCTTTTAAAATAGAATCTTATGCGAAAAAATGCACTTTAAATTTAAAACTGAAAATATTCCACGTCATATTCAAGATAATTTTATAAACTTTGCAAACACTTTTTGGTTTTTCGTTTTCGATGAAAAATAAGGACGCTTGATTGTAGGCATATCGATTATTATATGTGAAAAAAGTACACTGGGCTAATGAAGTATGAAGTTTATTTATCAAGAAAATTTCAAAGCGTTTCGACTTATAGTATTTGAGAAAGAAAGTTATCATGTATTTTTCGACCAGATATCTGGTATCCCCTGTATTACAAGGAGGAACCTGTATGTCTTACCTGGACATAAATCAATGTTAATTAGCATGGTCTTAATCAATAGTTAAACGAATATATTCCCTCAAAGTTTCAAGTCAATAATTGCAGGATTTCCGAAGTTCCAGGTAATCAAACTCATAAAAATGCATAGTATGCTTATATTTACTCAACTTAAAAGAGTTTTTCACGCTTTTTAGACTTTGCGTACACGTTTGACGAAATTGTACCAAACCGATTTGGCTGAATCATGACTCATTTTATAGAAAATTTAATTCTCTAGAATATGGCGTCAATTGTTTTTCGAAAAAAGTTATATTTACGTATTTCTTTCGAATTTTGAAGAACAATTTTTATGCAAAAATGTATTTTAATTTTAAAACTGCATAAGAACATGCATTTTTAACTTTTTCTAGAAAAAAAAAAAACTCCACGTCATTTTCAAGGTAATTTTATAAACTTTACAAAAACTCTTTCGATTTTAATTTACGATTAAAATTAAGGACGCTAGAGTGTACGCAGCAACTCAAAAAATGCATTGTTTTTATATTTTATAACTTTAATATCATTTTTAATGAGTAAAAATTATTACCCTGTGCATATGAATTATGTAATAAATTCTTATCAAATTCAAAGCGTTTCAATTTAATACTACTCGAGTAAAATAATCATGGAAATTATTTACTATTTGACCTGGCAAATGAGGTTTTTTCCCATTATTAATCAAAGAGCATAACAAAGTGAAAAAACGGAATTTTTTTTTTACTTTGTAGGGTTTAACTCGGATTTTCGTAAAAGTTTCGGTTTCTGTACCCGAATCAGCTGATCTTGAAAGTATCGGGTTCCGATACCAGCATCGACGCGGTTGCGTCCCACTCCTAGATGATGCTAAAAATTCTGTTTCTTAAATCGGAATCGACGCGAGTGCGCTCCACCATTGCTTGGTTCTAAAGGTTCCGCATTCAAACCCGAAATCGACGCGAGTGGGCCCCACCATTGCTTGGTTCTGGAGGTTCTGTTTTCAAAACCGAAATCAACGCGAGTGCGCGAGAGCTTGTTGATACTTGACACTAAAACAGCAGCGATTAATTGCTCCCGCGATTGCGGCACGTATCAGCTCGTGTTTTAACATGTTTATTTGTGGTACTAGCGAACGAAGCCTCCAATCTTTCCTCACATTGACCAGTGATTGTATTACATGCATATTTGGAAAAATAAGAATAGCCATTCTCTTTGAGAATACTAATTGCATTTAATTGAATTTCTCTTTTTCCGAATGTTTGTTTTTATTTATACACATTCTTTTAATAGCTAATGAAAATAAAATAACTTTCATGTGTATAGTCTTTTTATATTACACTAGGTATGATATGACGTCAATTGTTTTTCGAAAAAAAAAATATTTACGTATTTCTTTCGAATTTTGAAGAACAATTTTTATGCAAAAATGTATTTTAATTTTAAAACTGCATAAAAACATACAATTTTAACTTTTTCTAGAAAAAAAAAAAATCTCCACGTCATTTTCAAGGTAATTTTATAAACTTTACAAAAACTCTTTGGATTTTAATTTACGATTAAAATTAAGGACGCTAGAGTGTACGCAGCAACTCAAAAAATGCATTGTTTCTATATTTTATAACTTTAATATCATTTTTAATGAGTAAAAATTACCCTGTGCATATGAATTATGTAACAAATTCTTATCAAATTCAAAGCGCTTCAATTTAATACTACTCGAGTAAAATAATCATGGAAATTATTTACTATTTGACCTGGCAAATGAGGTTTTTTCCCATTATTAATCAAAGAGCATAACAAAGTGAAAAAAACAGAAATAACAATCTAAAAACGATTCCCAGAAAAAAAAAATAGATACACATGTCATGATACTTGTAGAAGGATTGCTAGAGCAAGACGTTGAAATGTTGATTCATCCGTTGATTTGCCAATAATTAATGATTTGCGTCTGCTAATAGTCTAATCAAGAGGCCGTGTGACATGCATACGTTTGTCGCACGCTCGAAGAAACAAGCGCTGCCATCGCACGACCGCCCCGGGGCAGCCAGGCCTCCAAAGCGCGATTAATTAATGTGTTGGTTAATTAATTAATTAATCCACAACACAGGCGGGTTGAAAACCCGTCGCCGTATCTAGCACAAGCGGTCGTCAACGAATTTAGACGGTCGGGCGGGAAAAAAAAAAACCGGGCGCTGATCGCAATCGGACAACGGCTATTTATTTTTTTTTGAGATTTATTTATTTGTTTTCGACTTGGCTTTAATACGGCAGGACATGACATGTGGACAGCCCGAACACACACTCGCCACGAAATTCGAGTCCACTGGAGATAATTCAGCGCAAGCTGGTCGCAATCGTTGCTTGTTTTACGTTTGTTAACATTTGTTTATTTCACTTGAGTGTTACTTCCTCTCAATTAGTACGCCGGATGGTACTCAGTGTACATTTTGTTGAAATATGTAATAATTGATTCGTCAGGAACGTTGTACATTAATAAAAGAACGTGAATATGCTTTTGACCACACGACTGAAAAAAAGGTAGATATATTTTTATTTTGTATAAAATCTATTATATACTCAGCCAAATTAGCCCCTTTTCATTGAGTTTTTCCAAGAATTAGTGTAAAATTCCACAATATATAGCAAAAAAAAGTTCTGCACCATTGAAACTAGGTTAAGGATAATATCAGAAAGAGGGTGATCACAAGAGTGAATTTATATCACTTTTATTATATTGTCTCTGGAATTGATCTTTTGAGAACGATATGCGATGGATTATTTTTAGAAATTCATATAAATTCCAACAATATATTGCCAAAAATGTATGTTGCACCGATGAGATAGGTGTAAAATGATATCATCAGAAAGTGGGTCTTCTCTGGACCAGGTTGATATCAAATTTATTACATAGTTACCCGAATTGACACCTGACTGATACTTTTAGCGAGTTTTTCCAAGAATTCATATAAAATTCACCTATTATAGCAAAAAAAGATGTTAGGCATCAATGAAACTGGGTTAAAAATGATATCATCTCAAAGAATATGATCACAGGAGTGTATTTATATCGCATTGATTACATTGTCTCTTTATTGATTCTTTGTGAACCATTTTCATTATTTATTTTTGGAAATTAATATAAAATTCAACGCTATATTGCTAAAAAGATATCTTATACTAGGCACGGCAAGGATAGCCAATAATTCCGGGCTACTCGGTTTTCCGCCTTGTCAGCTTCGGGTTAAACCGCGCTTTTACTTTGTAGGGTTTAACTCGGATTTTCGTAAAAGTTTCGGTTTCTATACCCGAATCAGCTGATCTTGAAAGTATCGGTATATTCCGATAAAAATTCTGTTTCTTAAACCGGAATCGACGCGAGTGCGCTCCACAGTTGCTTGTGACTGTTTTCAAACCCGAAATCGTCGCGAATGCGCCCCACTACTAGATGATACTAAAGTTCTCTTTCTTGAACCGGAATCGACGCGAGTGCGCCCCACTATTGCTTGGTTCTAAAGGATCTGCATTCAAACCCGAAATCGACGCGAGTGGGCCCTACCATTGCTTGGTTCTGAAGGTTCTATTTTCAAAACCGAAATCAACGCGAGTGCGCGAAAGCTTGTTGATACTTGACACTAAAACAACAGCGATTAATTACTCCCGCGATTGCGGTCCATAGGCACGTATCAGCTCGTGTTTTAACATGTTTATTTGTGGTACTAGCGAACGAAGCCTCCAATCCTTCCTCACATTGTGACCAGTGCTTGTATTTCATGCATATTAGGAAAAATGAGAACAGCCATTCTTTTGGAGAATACTGGTAATTGAATTTATCTTTTTCCAAATTTTTGTTTCTATTTTTTGTTTTTATTAATATACATTCTTTTAATAGCTAATGAAAATAAAATAACTTTCATGCGTATAGTCTTTTTATATTACACTAGGTGGCGCTGTAAACGAGTTTTCGTTCGGATTTTAAACCCGGGCTTTCACAGGCCAAACCGTAACAGAATAAACCCGCAGCTTGACAAAACCCGTAAACCCGGAGGCTCGGGTTTTCCTATTTTTTGACGAGCCTATCTTATACCGATGAGACAGGACTAAATATGATATCATAAGAGTGAGTGTGTTCTCTGATCTAGTTTGATACCAAATTTATTACATACTCTCTGGAATTGACCCTTTGCGTGAACCGAGGAGGCACGTATAACTTATTTTTTTTTGAAATTGATTTTTATAGGAATTAATATAAAATTCAACAATATATTGCATAAAATAGGGTGTACCGATGAAGGAGGGCTAAAAATCAGAAAGGTGTTGTTCTCATAGAATATTAGAGCATAGTATAATAAAAAAATCGTATAAAAAATCTTTTCCTAGCGGTAAACCATGTTTACCACAATGCACAGTGATTCGTCTTTAAAAATCTTGGGCAAACTTATTTCCAATTAAGTTATTTTATTGAAAAATTCAAGGTATGTTCTTTTCAAACCATTTATGCATCTGGAAGTTTCCTCTTTGGTCCCTGATTTTTATGTTTGGCTTCTTTGGCGCCTTTTGGTGGATCGAGACGATTGTAACGTGGCATATTCTTCTGTTTTAACATTTGAATGTGATTGCACTTTTTAATATAATTGACCAATTGCAGATTAAGGCCTCTTCAACACTAGTTGCTTCTGTTGCCAGAGCAGGATCCGATAAAAATGTCCGATATAATAAGGATACCATTCATAAATATGCAAGGTTTTCAGCAACACTTACAGAAGAAAGACATGTAACACTATTTGTAATGTGAATGTCGCGTCACCGGCACTGTTGGGGAATTTGGAACCCCAAATATATTTTATGTTGGCAGCGCTGCTTAAGCTGCGCATGCGCCAGGGTGGCTACCTCTCTCCATCAAAGCTCGCATGGTGTGTGTGCTTCGTGCATTAAGATTACTTAAAATAAAATCACTTTTTACCCAGCATTCGAACAAGTAAGTCGCATTCTTTACACCATTCTCTCTACATATCTCGTGTTGTGTTCTTTGTGTGTTATTGCCGAGTATTGTCGGCGTGTCAGATTTACTGTGCGGGTTAAGTCAGTAGAGCCTTTAAACAAGGCCCCGAGAGCTTACAATTCGCGGGGTATTAATTTCGTGAGCGCAAACAGTGAATGAAGTATGTTTTCGTATAGATATGCTAAAATAGTATGTTCATGCACAAATGCTGCTTTTATAAAATGCGTAAGAGGGTTTTATAATGATCCAGCCTCTTGCACAAATGACCCAAAATACTGCCTATTTCCCTATATTTTGTATGTATGTATTTTTGTTTTGTGTTATTTATTGTTACATAATTATTTGTTAAATATATCATTTTTATACAAAAATGTTCGCAGACAAAACTTGAATCCGCGACCTTCAATCAGAAGGGGCATGCACGCTGACGACTGCGCCACGACATACATATACCACGCTTAATTGTGACCAAAGTTTGATTTTTTTTTTTAGCAAACGGGTCAAAACGGCGTAAAACCCCGTTAACACAAGTTATATCTACAATGCCGGACAATTGACATACTCTCCTTGTAAGTTGAAAGATTACAAAAAAAGAAAAGTTAAATTGGTTTGTTGGATCCAGAGATATACGCCGCCAAGAATCGTAAAGCATTACGGCTCAGATTCAGCTTACTACCCACGGCATGGCAAGTGCAAGTACAGCGCAATGTTTTGCGAGGATTAACTGGGAAATTATTGGATAATCTATGTAGAAATCTAATATGTTCTCACTTTCTTGAAGACTTGTAAAACTATGAAATTCAAATTCGTAAAGTTAAGCTAATACGATCAGACGTATTAATAGAGAATCAGTTATTTGATGAAAGACATGAAAGTTGCAAATAAGATACTAAATGACTACAAGGTGACCAATTAGGAGAGATATAGGTGGAGCTTAAAATGCAAAAATGGTCCCTTCTTAATTAGAATAAATCGGTTTCTCCATGCGCAGCCATAAATTAAAAACGCTTGCGGCATGCTCGTTCCAAAAAAAAATCCGCATGACGAAATTTGATTACATGCTCAATGTCTTTGCTCGATAGCGTTTGAAAGTGTTCGCGAATATCGACGAATTAATTAATTGGCTAATTGACCGGCACGGTCGTTAAGCAAATATTTGCGAATCGAAATACGTCGCGGTGTGTGTTATAAATCACATTGCTGGCCGTGGTACATCCCAAAAAGCGAGCTCATTTGCGACTTGATTTATCCGCCTGAGCGCGCTCTTCGGTATTTTAATTTCCCCCTGATCGACGCGGCCGTGATTAGTCACTCGTAACCTGCAGCCGGTGTCGCGTAACGGTCGACATGAAGCCGGGCGCTCTTTTTTTTTGCTCTCGCCTGGATGCAATCGCTGCCGACGATGGCCGTGGCAGTGGCGGGTCCCCAGCAAAATCTCCCGCCCGAGTATTACCCGAGTATCGCGCGAGCAAATCGCTCCACTCGCTCACCGACTAAACGGAAGGGTCGAGCCATTAATCAAGACCGCACTGCCGCACTTTCCTGGCCGATTTTGGCACAGCTAAATCAGCGATATCAAATCCTGTGGTCGAATGCTATGCACGCACGGTGGTCGTTTTTTGATATATCTCAAATGTCTGAAGTACCTGAGGCTACTGTTTTTTTATATATATAAGCATATTACACGCCTCAAAACACATTCACTTACAAAGCATCCCACATCACATAATAATAAATAAAATAACATATTGAAATAATTATGTCTAACGGTAACAAAAACTGCCCTCTTCCTGTTATGCGGTAGTCGCGGTTTTTCGAAACATTAATTTATTTCCCGTTGATAGCGCGGGACCAGACTTGACTGGATATTCTGCTAAGTTCCTTGAGTTATCGCGACACAAGTATTACCAAAAGCTCACCTCAGACGTCAAGGGTCAAAATACACTAAATAACAAGCACAACGACTTTATTAAACGGCACAGTGCACACACAAATACAAAAGGAAAATACAAGTTAACACGACAATTCACCAGAGGAGAAATAGGCCGAAGCGGGTGCGTACCACGCTTTTATGTCGGCGCAGCGCCCCCTCCCCATTGCTATTGAGCGCATCCCCAACGTCTTAAGCACATTGATGCAGCAAGCAACCCTTATCTTAGGCAACCAACTCAACACTTCCCTTATAATTTGATTGACAAAGTCCACTGTTTACGCAGACGCGCAAACAGGGAATCGCTGATACGCTAATGATCTTCGTGAAATACAAGTGGCAGAACGCAGTAAGTGTATAAACACATTTAACGAGAATTGTCATTCCTAAATATCTTGTATAAATATTCATATATCTTATCATAGTAATGTATTGAACGAATGTATGGTATGAATGTCTAATGTATCTTTTGTAAAATGTATTAAGTGAGTGTTTGCGAATTTGTATGAATGGGTCATGATGTCGCGGCAATTAGCCAGAGGTCCGGACTTCCAAATAAAGTCGTTATCAGCCGGAATCTTGTTATCGGGACGTCATGCGTCATTAGTAGCTAAATCATTAGTATGTAGCTTTAGGTTTAGAGTTTGGAAATAAAGTTAGTTGTTACATGGATCTCTTCGTGAACACATCGGTGTCCCATTCCTTCCATCCCTGCACTCCGCTGTCTTGTCACCAGCGTTACGGGTTCGACCAAAAGAAGTCGTTGCCAGTACAAGGCATTTACTGTGCCTATGCCTCTGCTAGATCAGAGTTGCAGCAGCGCATTTCATCCACATTCTCCCCTCCCTCATCCAACCATTCTCTCACATTCATGCTCACAGAATGACACCCATTTATCCACCTATCCCGTCATAATGCACACATCATATATTCATCCCCCATCCATAATTTCCTTCCTTTCCCTTCGGATGCACACCTCGCCCTTGCAATCACACGCTTATTCTTCGCACTCATTGCCCTCTTGTCTATACATGCTGATCTGTGGTTGATTGTCTGTAACTGCCTGTATGTTGGGTTGTTGGTGCTGTTCAGAATGCTTTCCTGTCGCTTCTGTTCCTCAACCTCCCGGCCTTTTACCCGTACTACCACTTCTAGCACTCCCTCTCTCTTTAGCATTTCCCTGACAATCGTCTTTGACAAACCAACAGCATCATAAGCCTTTCTTCTACTCACTCCATTCACTCGCCCCATTCTTTGCACACCACCCCCATACTGCTTTCAACACTCTTCCATGCTTCATTCTATTCACTCTATCCTCGTACCCAGCTACCTTGCCTACCGATTCCCATTTCATAGACATGCTCCCGGTCTCTTGCAGAACTATATACCTGAGTGTTGTTCTGTCAAGCCCTAGGAGGTCCTTAAAAAACCACGCTTGCTCTTTCTCAAGGACCTCCCATTCACTTAGTCCCCACACCTCCACTCCATAAAACAACCGCGGCTTCATACACACATTCCACAACTTTAATACCACATCCCAATTGTTCCCCCAGATTTTACCCCAATTCCGTTCAATTCCCGCCCACGCCATCCTAGCTTGGACCTAGTGGACCTAGTGTCCACTTTATATGATCCTCCCACGTCCCATTCGATTTAAACATAAAACCCAGGCATTTAAACACGTACACCCTCTCAATCACTTCACCCTTCCATTCCAAGCTTTCCACGCTCCCCTCCTTCCCCCGGCGTTCTTAAATACCATGCATTTCGTTTTTTGCACATTCACATTCAAACTCCTTTTATCCAGATACCTTTCCATTCTCCTCATTATACTTTACATGCTTGCCCTATCCCTTGCCAATTGTAGTTTTTTTTTATATTACAAGTTGTACAATTTACTCGTGTGATTCTACCGTCAAAGCCAACGTAAAATGATCCGTATGTAAATTTCCAAATTTGGAAATACCTGCAATTCAGAAAGGAAATGCGTTAATACATATTTCAAGAAATTAAGAAATGGTCTAGATGGGGAGGGACGGGAAGGAAGACAGTAGGGGACTGGCTGAAGGAATCGAGAGAAGGAGTGGTATACCTCGGCATGTTGATTGAAGCGTGAAGGAGGAGGAGGGAGAGCCCAAAGCAGTGTTAAAGCTTATATTTTGATTTTGTTTTATAATTTTGTACATAGTTATTGTTATTGTAATTTTTATGTTTTGGGGCTACGGAGTGGACAATATTGTGAAGGGGAAATGCCAATAAAGGTTCTCATGAAATTATATTGGAGAGAAAGTACTTAGTATGATGTTTCCTAACTCATTCACACAACAGCTATCATACAGTCTTATTTGAACGACCCCAGGCTAGCTAGCATTGACATATCAAAGAAGAACATGTAATCATTTAGCGCACAATTAATGAATTTTTGCAAAGAAATTAA
>JAODAC010022634.1:0-18083 GCA_027575185.1 Mimaenictus wilsoni
ACATTAAAAATTCACACGAAAAATTCACATTAATAAAAATCCACACCGATAAAGTCACAACAATCGCAATGCGCAACTCACAACACACAAGAAGAATCCACCCACAACATAAAAATTCACTTCACTCACACCCAACAAGACACCACATCAACAACACAACAATAACAACAATATCACAAAAAACTATTAACAAAAATCACAATAACATGTAATATATACAAAAACACAATAACTCTTTAAAGAGGTGGGGTGGGAGTAGAAGATTTAAACCTAACCCCATTTAAAGACTTAACCTCATTGCCACCATAAGGACGATAAATTATATTAAAATGCTCAGGAGAATACACTCTTTTTAGTGGCCTCTGAGGAGAACGAATAGACCTTTTTGTAGTAGAACCAGAATAGGAAGGAATAGCACGACGAATCTATGGAGCACTGAAATTAAAAAAAAAACAGAAGAGGAGGAAAATTCCGAGGTAAATTGGCAACCGGAATATGAGAAGGCAAAGAAGAAGAAATCCACCTTCGGAAACACCCAAGGCTTCTTGAAAATAGTAATTATACTTTGCCATATGTAATTTAATATTGCTCTGCCGCATGGAGAGATGATTGCCTTTGCAGTGAAGACAAGAAACTGAATTTGGTTCTAAAACTTGAATTTAGTTCTACCCCTACATATAGTCGTAGTATCGCCATAAAGGTGATAATTACCTATACTTTATAATATTATAAACATCAGTTTTAGGACAAATATTCTAAGAAAAACATTTGATGTTAGTAGGCACTTGATGTTAGTAGGGTGTTCTCTCACCTCTTCTATGGTGTTTGGTGGTTGACGACCTGCAAGATACCGTGTCGAAAGAAGGGTATAAGAAAATTGGCTATGCAGATGACGTAGATGTTACGAACCGCACCCGGTCCACAACGAAAATACACAGGGGAGAACAACCTTACGGTCACTTACGATAGATGGCAACTGAATTTATTGTAAAAACGAATTTCTGAGGAAATGTCTCAAGGCAGACTCTAGATAACAACTCATAACGACAAAAACATAGCCGTTTCCATGACAAATATTGTTCACTCCGTCGGTTCATAACATCCTCCCACCTTGAGATATGTGAAACTCTTCATGTCTTTTAGGTAACTTATCTGCTACCATATTGCATTCTAAGGGATACAATTGTTGTATGGCCCCTAATAAAGCCCCGTTCGGTTCTTAAACGAACGAGTCTTACCACCTTATCTCGACCAACGACAAGCTCTACAACGCGACCTAATAACCATTCTGACTTCTTCCTTAAATTATCTTCCACCAAAACCAACCCTCCCGCCGTTGGTGACCTGGTCTTTAAAAATCTCCGTTGCAGTGCAAATTATCCAAGGTACTCAACTCGAAGGCGATCCTGCAAAGCCTGACGTAAAACTTTCCCGAGCTCCTCCGGTTCAAGTCTTGACAATTTTTAACAAATCTTTGTATCCAGGCAAGCATAAGTACAGACCTAAGAAAACTGCCTGAATAATCTAAACGAAGTGCAGCTGAACTGACTATACTCTTAACAATACACACGATACTTTTACGTCTTTTCTTGGCAATCTCAGTGTCATTACACACTTCTGCGGAGACAGGCCAATCACATGGATCATTCACTAACCAACTAGAACCTTCCCACCACCTACTGGCAATCAATTGCTTCGGTGTACAACCTCTTGAAAGCAGATCAGCTGGGTTTAATCTCCCTGCGACATGTTGCCAATAGTTAATATTGGCCAAACCACGAATCTCTTTAACCCTGTTCCCAACAAAAGGAGCCCACTCCTCATAACGACGTATCCACACTAGAACTGTAGTGGAATCTGTCCAGAAGTGAGGAAAGCATCTGTCGGAACATCAAGACTTTCCTTTACAGCACGATATAGCCTTGCTCCTATCGTAGCTGCCATCAGCTCTAACCGCAGTAACGATAATTCTTTAACTAGTGCCACTCTAGACTTCGCAATTAACAAACTTAGCTTTCTCGATACACATTCTTATACTAGAAGAAAAACACTGCAGCGTATGTGATTTTACTTGCATCGCAAAATACATGCAACCCGTAGCTAGCAGTCGATGTTCCTCCTACCCAACATGGAATTCTCAATGTCTTTGAATGCACAAGCTGCTCCCACCAGTCACAGAATCTCTTACAGATTTCTTCACTCATCTCTTCATCCCAGCTTATCTCCTCTTTCCACAGCTCCTGAAGCATAAGCTTTAGCAAAATAGTCACTGGACAAATAAAGCCTAGCGGATCAAAGAACTTTTGAGCCGCAGACAGAATTGAACGCTTGGTAAACCTTGGTTCCAACTTTCCAAAACTTTTTTCACTTGACTGAAGACCATCTGAAGTTTTGAACCATCGTAGTCCCAAAACCGGAGAACCTATATCCGTCGACTCTTCCTCACCTGTGAACTCCCACTGCCTTAGATCAAACCTTGTTTCACTCATGCAATATAACGGCTTCTTCCTTAGACCGATTGATATCTTCAAGACTATTAAAACTACTGACACAATTGTCAACGTAGAAAGACCGATCCAATTCATCAATTGTAGATATCCCATAATTCCTTCCTCTTTTTTCACGACATACCCTGAGGTGATGTTTTATAGTTGCACCCAAAAGATAAGGAATATAATTTTCCCCCGAACATTCAATCATTCGACTCTCCTCCAACCACAAAAAACGCAAGACATCCCTGTCATGTGGTCATATCGTAATTTGCAAAAATGCCTTCCTTATTTTAGAGGTCACACCATATTTTAGGAGCCTAAAGCGTAATAGAATGTTAATTAAGGTCAACAAATTACCTCCTTTCTCTAGACAATGATTCAAGGAAGGGCCATTCTTGTACCGGGCCGAAGCGTCGAAGACCGGTCTTACTTTCCCATCTTCCTTTATCACAGGATGATGAGGTAGGTAATGAATATTATCATGTGGTACCCCCTCAGGTGCAACTTCGATAATATCCTCATTCAACCACTCCTGAAACACCTCCCAATACGCAGCGGTCTTTCTTGTCTTGACTAACCTTCCGATAGTGCTTCTCATTCGCTTTTCTGCGTCACCTCTATTGCGAAGAGACTTGCATGACCTACTAGCCACGGCAAACAAATCTCATATCGACCATCTCGATTTTTGATTACCGTTTTATCAAATAATTCTTGAGCTGCAATAGCAGCCTCAGATTTGTTTTTTATGGTTCCAGGATCTTCGATCCCTAACACATCCAACTCCCATAAATTCTTAACGGATGCCTCTAATGATAACGCTGCCATGAACAATATTAGCATCCAAACTTTCACCAGAAACGCTTCCCATGACGGTCCATCCGAGTTTTATTTTGACTGCATGAAAACCACAACTCAACTTATATCGCCTGCCAGTAGTTAGCTCTTGATATAAGTCTGCCCCTACCAAAACATCATATCCCCATTTCTGAGATCATATATTTGTATACCCAATTGCTTGAGCTCCTCAAACCAAGGGCCATCACGTGTTGACGGTAGCGCGTTACATAAGGAAGACTCTCTCAAAATCTCCACTAATGCGGAATCAGGTCCCACACCCATCCCGATTTTGTATTTCTTGTGTTCCTTCATCTCAGTTATCACTCCTCCAAATAAAGAATGTAGAAAATCCTCTTCTCCACATCATTGCAAATCAAGTTCTTTGACCAATGCCATCCGAATGTACGACCTTTGAGAACCACTGTCTAACAAAACTCTTACTTCCTTTTTCTTACACTTCCAGAAAGCGATTTTTCTCAGCACTTGTAAAACCACACTTGAAGACGAGGAATTGGACATCGCCGCGCTTGATATCTCAGTACTTGGCTCTCGTTGAGAACACATCACGGCTAAAAGACTTTTTCCACAAAATTCACCACCTCAAGCTACCTTTGCAATACTTTGCACTATGACCCGAAATTAAGCACGCGAAACACAAACGTTCTCTCATCGCCTTCCCCTTCAATTCTGCAAGCGAAATATTCTTTGCCAATTCACAATTTTTAACTTGCGGTGTTTCCCGCCATATTTTGGCATGCTTTAGATTTAGTATTTACATTTCTTCAACTACTTTTCTATACCTGTACTCCCACATCTGTTTCTCCAAAATTCTCACTAACCAAATGTTCGTCCTAAGCCAACCCAAACTAAACATTGCATGTTCTTCTTTGACCCGCCAATATTTTCTACCTGAACCGACCTTTTTCTACACCCGAGGCTGCAATGTATTTTCTTTTCCTAGCCTCGGCACTTGGTCTGCTGCTTTCGTACCGTCTAGATCTCTTCCACTACCTCGCGATTTGTACTGTATACTTATTTGTAATAAACAGTGTATATATCATCAACACTATCACTCATAATCAACCGGCACTCTCACATCCACAAACTAAATGATTTTCCCCACATATTGAACATTTCTGAAAGCTATTTGTCAAAATCGCAGCTGTTGACTACCTGGCAACACGACGCTCTGGGAACTGCCGAAGTGTTAAATTGTCTGGAAAACTAAATCTTTCTTCTACAATTCCAACTTTCAAATCGTTATTGACCTCCTGTCGTAAACATTCCATCAGCTCCTTAAAATTTAACAAAAATTTCGATATTCCCATTAACAGCTTTCGTACGGGTATTCTCCCATTGTTTAAGTAAAATTCTTGGAAGACACGATTCTATGAATGGACATGAAATTAACGCACATTTGTCTTCAGGTACCTCCAAAGATTCTAGTTCATATATCTCTGCTCTCATAGAATCATGTAATTCTGCTATTCCTTTAGCAGTACCATGTCTATGCTGGTTAAGAATTATTTTTACCAACTTGAATGCCATAATTTCCATAATTGGAGATTAATTCTTTTACGGCATTCCGATAGCCTCTTTCAATTGTGGAATGAGCGTGCACTAAAGAATATGCCCTCGTCTTAGGTGTCATTGCCTGACTCAGATATTCAAATTTTGCCGCATCATTCAGACCTGCATATTCATGTATGGTCTTGAACCTACTCCAAAAAGGCAACTAATCCTTAGCTTCACCAGAAAACTTTCGCATATTCATTACTGGATGCTTCATAAGCTTCATGTCGAGCAGTTTCGGAGGTACTACCATATTATCACCAGGTGTCATAACGTCTTCGTTAACAATTCGCTCTTCCGCCTGGATTTCATTTTCTAGTGATGTTACTTCGAGCCCTCTCATGTTCAACCTTAACCGGAGAAC
Source organism: Mimaenictus wilsoni (assembly GCA_027575185.1). Classification (NCBI taxonomy): domain Eukaryota; kingdom Metazoa; phylum Arthropoda; class Insecta; order Coleoptera; family Staphylinidae; genus Mimaenictus; species Mimaenictus wilsoni. The sequence goes on from JAODAC010022634.1 coordinate 5,266, forward strand.
TTTAATTAACTCAACATTCGGTTGTTTGAGCTCTTTAGATTTCTTGTTAATCATATCTTGAACCACATCGTTTTCCTCTTCGTACTGAATACTTTCATCTATAACCGCATCGATAATATCATCAGCGGGCTCTCCTTCACCAGCTAATGCAGCTAGTAACGCTTTTATCTTAGCTTGACATTCTTCATGCCCAAGCTTCAACACATATTTCATGTCTTGAAGTTTCCTATCATCAACCTCTGCCAACAAATGCTTCTTGATAGATCCACAGGATCTTCTGAACAACGCAGCTTGATGTCGCAACTGGACTCTTGCCAACGTTGCCATCTCACTTCACACTCTACTCTCGACTTAGTCCACACTTACCCTGGTATACCCTTCTCTGGTGTACCTTTCCAGTAGGTAACGGGAACGAAAGTCTGGGATCTGAGAGGAGTTCCACCGATAAATGACTATTGTGACTCCCCTAACCTGTCACGGTCGCCACAATGTTACGAACCGCACCCGGTCCACAACGAAAATACACAGGGGAGAACACGTCTTACGGTCACTTACGATCGGTGGCAACTGAATTTATTATAAAAACCAATTTCTGAGGAAATGTCTCAAAGTCGACTCTAGATAACAACTCATAACGACAAAAACATAGCTGTATCCATGACAAATATTGTTCACTCCGTCGGTTCATAACAGTAGCCATTATTATAAAAGGTAAATTTGATACAATGCTATCTTTCCACACTCAGGGGGCATTAAACAAGCTCTACAAGTGGTGCGAGGAGGGTTCAACATCAACCTGGCAAAAACAAAAAAGTCTGAAAGGGGAGACGATAGAGTACTCCGGGGAATTTAAATATCTAGGCGTTACCCTGATTGCCCAGCTAAACTGATCTAACCACATTGAGAAGACACTCCAGAAGGCTAAAATGGCATTCTGGGCGTATCGGAAAATGTTTGGAAATAATTGGGGACTGCAACCGTGTATGATATACTGGCTGTATGTTATGGCGATATCTCCAATTATCACATATGCCAGCGTAATATGGTGGCGGAAAACGAAGGAAAAGGCAACGGCACGGAAGCTGCAAAGGCTCCAAAGGCTTGTTTGCCTTAGAATTACGGGGGCGAGATACACATTCCGCCCCGGCCAATGGCCATTGAAGGCGCAGCCATCAGAAGCGCCCTGAGAATGGGACTATCAAGTTCCAGTAAAGGGTACTCCGTGATGCTGAGCAGGCTTCCCGTACATCGGTTGCCCGATGGACAATATGACCCCGGTATACGATTTCAAGTGCGGCTTTACAGTGGCGATTAAACCGCGCCCGGTCGCCATTGTTGAAGTCAAAAGTATAACCGAGGACAGGAATAATATGATCTGGTACTCGGACGCAACGGTAAAGGGGGTAAAGCGTGGCATTGGAATTCACGGGCCAAATTGGAACGAATCCATTGCCGTTGGTAAGGCCCCCTCCATAACTCAAGCAGAAATCAGGGCTATAGAGGCATGTGCCCAGCAGTGCCTTAAAAAGCTCTACAAGGGTAAACGCATCTATATCATGACAGACTGTGAAGCGGCACTAATGGCTCTTTGTGATGAGTAGTGTAAGTCAAAGGCAACTTGGAACTGCAAAAATGTTCTCAAGAAGTTGGGGCGAGGCAATAAACTCACAATACAGTGGATGCCTGCGCCCCACGGTATTGCAGGCAATACTAAGACGGATATGCTAGCCAAGAAGGCAGCATAAACCACCCTCCATGGCCCTGAACCAACCTGTGGATTATCTAGGTCCACAGTGAAGGAATGGATCAAGAATTGGTGTCGTGCTAGACACGAGACCGCCCGGCGGGACAAAGAGGGTCATAGGAAGGCCAAGAGGCTACTAGATGTATCACACAATAGAGCCCTAGAAATTATAAAGCTAAAAAAAACGATATTAGGCTACTTGTTAGCCTACTGACAGGTCACGCTGAGGTTTTGTACCACCTAGCCAATATTGGCAAAGGCGACCTTACAAGTTGCAGATTATGTAAGTCGGAGGTGGAGACAACCGAGCACCTACTCTGCACTTGTGCATCCCTAGCACCGGAAAAACTTTCTCTGATAGACAGCTAAGCCTTGCTGAATTCCAAGGGAAGTCGGTCAATGAGATTCTAGCCTTTTCAAAGGTTATCTCCGTTATTGGCCCATAGTATTGGTCCATGCACAATAAATCAAAGTTGGTCGCAGTGCTAGTGGCGTTGACCGGCCAGGATTAATTAAAAAAATAGTAGGCACTCTGTCACACCTAACATAAATGCAAACCTGCCAGTATAAACTTTGAGTACATTACCTGACCCATCTTTCCGTTTGGAAAATAACCTTTTAACCTCCAAAATTTCTCTTTCATTTTCTGCAGGAATAAACCAGCAGGAATGGCCCTTAAAGTAATTTTGGATGTAATTGATGAATCCAGAAATTCATTGGCCGTCTCTCTCTCTCTTTCTAAAAAACACAGTAACCTTCGATCTACCTCCCTTTTGAATGGAATCAATATTTGATGCATTTAAAGTCCGTAATTTTTTACATGATAACATTGTATCATAGGAACATTATCTCGGGTAGACATTACTATCCGAAATTGAATGGTGTACAAATTTGTGAACCATAAAGAATCAGAATTATTTGAATTTAATTGAATTTAAATTGTGTGTGTGTGTGTGTGGCTCTCCACTGATATGCAGTTTTGCTGCCTAAAATTAGGCTTGTTTTAAATCCATTTTTGGGGGGATTAGACCCGTGTTTTCCTCGTTTTGCTTGTTCATATTTTGTGTGTTGCGATTTTCCACTTTTTCCGGTCGTGTGCTAGTTCCCTCCAGTTGTTTATCCCTGCCTCTTTTAGATCCTTGGTGTCCCTTGTCCTCTCTTCGATTTTGAAAACCAGTTTATAATTTGCTTAGCTGGTGCTGTTTCTGACATCCTCCATACATGCCCTAGCCATTCTGCTCTTCTTTGCTTTATTTTTTCAGTACCAAGCCTTTTTCAAGTTTCTCTTTTATTTCCTTGTTTGTCAAAGCTCTAGTTCCTTCGTCCGCTTGTCTTACTTCTCCCAATATTTGTCTTATTATTCGTCTCTCACATATTGCCAGCGTTTCTTCTTGAGTCTTTGTCATGGTGATGGCCTCTGTAGCATACATTAGTACTGGTCTTAAGTATTTTATATATTTTTATTTTTGTGTTCTTGCTAATTTGTTTGTTGTCTAGTACTTTCTTGTTTAAATAGTATGCCTTTCTTGCTGCTAGTAATTTGGCTTCTATTTTTTCTTTCTGAGATTTTTATTTCTTTCTCCGGTTTGTTCGTTGTTGTCATCATTTTTATCTTATTTGTGTTTAATTTCAGGCCAACTTTTTCACTTTCCTTTATAATCTCTTTTATCATTTCCTTCATGATTCTTTCTTGTTTAGATATTACCACCACATTATCGGCGTACGCGATTATTTGGCTTCCTGACGTTCTGGCTGTATCGCCTTGTCTTATTCCCTTCCCAGTTATGAATGGCTCTGTTACTTTACTTGTTCTTACTGTCGATATCGTATTATATATGCTTGTAGTTATTATTAATCTTTTCAGCTTATTTGGCATATTTTGTTCTTCTATGATCTTCACTACTTGTTCTCTTTTAATATTATCGAAAGCTTTCTGGAAGTCTATGAATGTTAAAAATTAAATAGAATTTAAATATGAATGAATTAAAATGGATGAAGGAATAACCTCCTTCGAACCGCATTATCCCATATTAAATTCATGAGTCTGACAAGGCTCTTCTTTTTCAACGTGTGATTTTCCTAAGTTGTAGAATTGTAGGCAATAGACCATTGCACAGTCACCGATTATGCGGTTGAAGGAAGGAAAAGGAAAAAGGATTTTGTTACCCCAGGCGATGGATTATGTTGTGGTGCTTGGTCCAATTGGATGGACCACGTTATTGAAATATTTATTTGACGCAATTGTAGGTTCACCTTATAGCATGAAGGCTGAACTCCATTGAAAACAGCTGCCCATTGCTCACAATACCTCCCTCAACTCCCAGAGAAGTGTCATCTAATAGAGTAGCTGTTATGTATTATAACTTGACTTTTTATAACTCCCAACTATCGTGAACATGAGTTGGTGTGGCGAACCAATATCGGCAGCACTTTTGCGTGTCGCGGTGAACGCACCAGGTCCAAGCACTTAATTAAAAGGGGACGTCACTGAGTGGCAGCCCTGTTTTGTAGCGTGGCGAACGCGCTGGGTTCACATGTAGAACGTTCAGATGATTGCCGGCCGACAACTACCCGTTGTCTACGTTCTTACTTAGGGGAACGTGTAAAAAGATCAAGCTCGTTCTGCTTAACGACTAGTTTATTGAGAGGAAAACTTTAACCTGATAGCGGGTGCGTACTGTTCACACACAGCGCTTCTCCCGGTACCACCACTTTCTTACTACTACTCTTACATATCTAGATGGTGAGGCTGATCCCGCACTCACATTACACATTCATATGCTTGTGGACGCACCCTGACGCAACGTGACTCTTTCTCTCTCCGGGTGTACCTCCCTCTGGGTACCTCCAAGCGCGAGTCTAGGCCCACTGATGAAGGCGCCAAGCATATGGCACAAACGCACATGGACCACCCGGAGAGGGTGACAACCAGACACACTTAAACACACACTCTGGGACCGTCTTGTGCTTAACGTATACATATATTTGATGCTTAATGGTCCAGAGATTACAAAAGTATGATGCATTGCTCCACTTTACAAAATTAATGTATAACTAACGAAATGACCTTATCAGTGGCCTAGTGATTGACGATTTCCAGAGCCATCGGTTCACAACAGTTGGTGTTCAATTCTCGCTCACCAAAATACTACACCGCAGACCAACTGATTATGGGTTGAAAGACAGTCTATTTGTATTCTGAAAAACCTTGGCAAAATCGAAGCCGTGTCGTACTGGATCTGTGAACTAGGGATGTCAACTTTTCTCGAAAAACCAAAAAGTATCGATACTTTTGAAACATCGATACTTTCGAGATCCAAGTATCGAAGAAAAGTATCGATACTTATTGGTATCGAAAATACACATTGACGCCATCTATTAATGTATTTTCAAATGATTTTTTACTCTTTATAGTAATCTCCTAGTATATTATCGGCACAATGATTCTGATGTTACTACTTGCGAGTTGCATTTTGAGAATGAAAAATATCGCCGTAATTTCTAAGTAAGAAAAATTAATTATTGTAAAATTACTGATTGAGTAAATTAAGGACTGACTTCGAAGTATCGAAACTTGTAATTTATCAAGTTTTAATACTTTGATTGCAACGAATTGATAAAATAGGAAAGTATATGGAATATAACTTTCTTCATAATTCATATTTTTGCGAAGGAGCAATAAACTATTTTTGATATGCTATAATCAAAAAATAATTTTGGTATTAATTTCCAAATGTTTCAAGATTATCTATATTAACGGATTCTACTCATTCGTTCTCGGCCTAGCATCAAAATGTATTCAAACATATTAAATCTCAAACGGATCACACGTGTATTCACACAGAATTCGCTGATTTCAGCAACTTAATTTAGTCGTCGTGTTTGTTCATGTTAAGTGTGATTAGAACACTCGGTTATTTGTTTGTTTTAACGTGTGAGTCGTACGTTCAAGTTTCTGCTGCCAACGGATGCAAAATATAGCGTGCCCAACACCTAAATGTGTTGTATATAAAAAGTTCGTTATACGATTATATTTCTTCTGGTTGTTTTTTCCTTGATAAATGTCATTGAAACAACTAATGAAAACTGAAAGAATTCACACACATCTGCGTTACTCGACCAATTCATTGACTACAACGAATTGGTTGTTGAAAAGTCGCTTAAGTAAGACGGTCGTTATCTTATTGATAGTCTAAACAAAATTGGCGCAAACGTATTTTAAATGCCTACCTATGTTGATTTAAAAATGTTCGTCATTCGATCACATTTATCCATGTTTTTGTTTGAAAAATATTAAGAACTAGGGGAAAATTCCATGAACTGACTGACTGATTTCATTACAAATGTATTGATCGAATTATAATTTGTCGATTTGATGGTATATTATTGCTGGTATAAAAAATTCATACCAGCACCGAACGGTAAAAGGAACAGAAAAATGCGCATTTTGGGGATAAACTGACACACCTTCTTTAACAGCCGTTCCTGAGATTACCATAAAGATGCAATCATAAGACGGCTAACGTCGGACACAGCATCCAATACATGCTAGAAGAAAACAAACATTGGGATATTTTAAGCAGGTACAAGGATCTACGAAAAATCACCACTGATAAATCACCGTGGTAAATTCACCTCTAAGAAATATCACCTCTGATAAAATCACCGCGAGTAAATTCACTGCTAGTAAAATCATCGCGTGTCAACTCACCGCTAAATAAACCTAGTCGCGCAAATTACGACGGCTTAGTAATGACTCATAACCGATTAAAGCCATGCATGAAATTAAAGAATACATATTTACATTCTTATCTTTAGGAATGCGAATGACTGAATTGTTGGTTATAAAAAAAATTAAAAATAAAATAAAAATCTGAAAATGTAGAAACAGGAAAATAAGGCAAAACAGTCGTACAAAAGTAAAAATGTATATTTTAAAGAAAAATAATGAAACGAAAATACATAAGAAATATTAAAAAGTAATTCTATTGGCAATACCTCGAATGTAATCATTGACTCCAATTTTTCCGTGACTACGACATTTTTTATTTTTATTGAATTCAAACATTAATTCGTTCAAACTTTGTTGTTAGGATAGTCTTTCAAATTTCCATATGTCGGGATGATGACCAGGAACCAGTTCTTCAAACCCACGATGCCATCCTTCAATATTATTATTTGTTTTTGGTAGCTCACCAAGAACAATCTCGTACAAGTTCCAAGATTCAATAGGAAATTGTTGTTGACTTCTGGCGTCTTTCCTGTGAAAACGACAGATCCAAGTATCTTCAATGTAGTTAAGTGTGCCTTGGGGTTCGGGAAGAAACAAATCCGAATCGCATAGATCCTCAGAGTTTTGGTAACTTGGTCCGTAGGCCTATCTGATGGCACATAGCTTCTTATTTCATTTTTAGCGCAACATTTGTTTTCATTACGATAATATACAATATCATATGAATAATATTATTTTACTTGCATTAATAGGTGCATGCGGCGCGAGATTATCATTGCGGCCCAGTTGATTGACGATAACCCAGAAGGGGTTCACCATGGTGGAGACGTCAGTTTTTCTTCGAGAGGACGTCCTCGCTTAAGACGCCAATTTTTGCCGTTAATATATATCTCCATTTCTAATTAAATTAATTATATGTTGAGAGCAAGCAATGACTTTGTTTGCTGAATAATATTTGTTAAAGGCGCACTGCCTCTATGCGGGGAAGGAGTGGAGTGCGGGACCACTCATACCTACATCGAGGGACTACGAGGTTTTTTTAGGCGTTTCCGGCGTATCTCTAACCGGAGCAAGTGGCCTTCTGAAAGGGAAGCGGCTGTACGTTGGTAACCAGCGTGCTCAACCCGCGAGTATAAATATATAAATATATGTTGGCGTGGTCTGGGACACCTCAGAACCACCGAAGCATTGCTTCAAGGTGTCGTACCTCGGGTCGCAGTGATGGAGGTGTGCGCACCATAAGATAGTCTAATGTAACTTTTTGGCTTTCCGCTGCAAGACTTTTACGACAAAGCTCGCAACAGCCTTCCATGCTTGTTCACAAGGTAATATACGTCTGCTTAACTGTTCCGGGGTTGGGTTTTCACCGTGTGCTATTGCTAACATAGCTGAGCGTTCCATGCTCCAGGCAGGGCAAGTCGATAGAGTATGTTCGGCATTGTCAGCGGCTCCCATCGTGCAATATCGGCAGGCATCGTTTGGGCTTTTTCCAATGCGATTAAGATAGGCTTCAAATTGCCCGTGCCCTGTCAGTAACTGTGTCAAGTAAGGGTTGCAGTTTTCATGTTGTCTGCTCACCCATGCGTTAACTGGGATCCATCGTTTAAGCCATACTGATTGGGAACTACTAAACCAGGGCTCGTTCCATGCTGAGATGGTACAGGGCGGCTGAAAGTTTTCTGCGTTCTTTCTTTGATGATACCGATATATTCGTTCCTCCACTAGTAAGTCGGCTGGTGGCATTCCTGAGAGGACCTCTGCTGCTTCGCAGAGGTTCTTACGAGGTATTAGTGTATACGGTGTTATCAAACGCGAGGTGATTTTTGTCAGCGGTGATTTTTCGCGCGGTGAATTTACTGGCTCCCCAGGTACATTAAGCAGATACAAGTAGCAAAAACTGAAACGGAAAATTTATAGACCTCAGCAACCGTATACGCTATACTGCTCGAAAAAAGAACGATTTGAGCCAGCGAAGCACTAGTTCCGGATAGCAAGTATTCTATACTGTTGCATATGGAGATCCTTCAAAAATACGTTTCTTCAAACTTAATAATTTTATCATTTATTTTTTTAACGTTTATCGTCTATTAAAACGCCAAAACCCAAAGGCCGTGTTCGTTTATTTTGTTACGCACTAAATAAATTTAATATTTATAGAAATCAATATAGTTACGGAGCATACTGGAAGCTCAGTTTGTTGTTTCAATATCATGAATAATAAACGCAATTCATTTCCATGAGACCCCTAATAAAGCTCCATTGTGTTTACATGTTGCTACAGTTATTTCCTAAGATTTCCCCAACAATATACACTTTCTTGATAGATTACAAAAAAATCATTCTCCATCCAAACAATTTTGGCATCAGGCATTTATATAATCCTGGCACATCTTCGTAGATCCAGCTGAAATTTGAAAAGTTTTCATGCAAAAAACCTCAATGCTTACTTGCAAAGCTCCACACAGAACTTTTTTATAGCTGGAAAATGAGGAGTGAGTGATGAGATGCGATGAGATGTGTGAGACTGGAAACAATCACCATCAAGATATAATGAGATAGGCGATGTCCAGCTACGACGAAAATATTACAAGCTAAAGAAACTTCAGTAAAAATGAACGAATAGGAAATTTCCGCCGAGTAATACAGTTTGTTACAGAGTTGTATACTTGCGCATTAATAAGAGGTAGAAGTAAATGAATTAATAATTAGGTTGAGGTCAGGGTAACAGATGGGAAAGCATCACACACTTTTATAAAAAGTTATGGCCGTACTTTGTTACTTTATTATTCTGGTGACCTTAACTTTTCTGGGGGCAAGATTTTTATTTTGAGATTGCGTTTGCTCTTTTTATATTTAGTGTAATGTATTATTGATTATTGGAGGACAATGGAACTCAGTGTATAATGAAACTGCTCTGAGAATAGTTAAAAGACACGCTAGCTATTTTTTCTAAACCATATAAAGCAATATAATCTATTGTTAGATTTTGAGAAAAGATTGGTTTATTGAAGTCAAAAATAATAACAATCGTATAATAGTGAAAGTTATTAAAATTATATTATACAACAAGCATGGGTTGCCACTTTCAGGACTTGAAATTTGTCTTACACGGGAGAAACGAGCATTCTATATTAGTTGTACACATTTTCGGTCTTCGAAGTTCAAGGAGATCAACTTCGATGCCTAAATTTTTCTTCACAAACTACGGCTGACCATAACAGTACTGGTAGATGACATGGAAATAGTCAAGCAAGCTATATAATTTGTTCATAGTAGTTTCAAAGCGTCCTCCGCGCTGTCGTGCACTGGTGTGCTCGCAGAACTCACGCCTATGCGGGCATGCAGCCGCATAGGCGTGAGTCGTAACGCACACCCGATTCGGGCGAGCCGATGTGCCTGCCCGCAACCTGCAATATCGACAGCAGACACACAGATACCAGAAAACGAAATCTATTAATTATTATTTTCACATATAATAATTGTAGGAAAAGTATAGTGAACCAGACGCATGCAATGCACAATGTATAGCATTATATGCTCGTGGTACAATGTTCTCTGTTTATTATTTATCAGACTGTGGTCGCCAGATAGAACAAACAACCCTGACTATTATGATACACGAAACACAAAGCAACTACGGTAGGTAATTCTTAATGTTGATTACACTTGGACAGTTAAGTCGTATCCATCTTTACTCGCTCCGGAAACTGAGTGACATCTATGTTTGTCGATAAAGACATTTTCCCTTTACTCTGGGCCAGTTTGGCACCCTACCCAAAGGGAATCAAAAATGCTCTCAGATGAACATAAACACCCTGGACATAAAATCTGAAAGATCACCATCCAACAGCCTAAGACCACACTTCTGAACATGGGCATCATGCATAGTTGATACTGAAGTAGAGGGGCACAACCACTTTGTTAAGTTCCCCATTTACTACCACTACTCATTATCAACCAGAAGTACCTTACAACATCTGCATGGGCAAGAAGTACATTGCCGTCTTCACAGGATGATCACTATCCTCGTCATTAAGGAACAGGTTATTTCAATGGAACTAATATAATACCAGGAAGGCCGTTCGGTCTTACTTTATCATTAATTAGGTACAGTCTTATTGAAATTTGACTGTCCTCGACACACTTTACGATGTCCCTGCGAATACTGGCCTTCAAAGTACTAGGCTCATCGTCTTTTCATCGCTAGGTACCAGTTGTGAAGACTAAAGGATGTTGATCACGCTAAGACTGGGTGAACCGTACATAATGAAAGAGCATAAAGGCCCCCAAAACATCCGGTCGATTCATGATGGTGTTCAAAATGAGACACCTGAAGTTTGACATACCAAAGAGCTTCATATCGTTCCTATCAGCTTCCCCTTATTCAAGTTACAAAATTATAGAGATTCAGAGACTTGAGGTATATAATTACAACAGCGATGGTCATGCTGTACAGTACATCTCCAAGATGTAAACCATTCCTGAAGTAGAAGATGCAAAACATAACTACTTTGTTGTATTCTCGAAAACCTAACCGCAAATGCAACAATCAAGAAGTGATGTTCGCGTAGAACCCGTTGAGGTTACAACTCTAATAGCGGAGAGACATTCTACCATTAGATTTGCCATTGAAGCGTCCCCCTCTAAATGGTTCGTCTCTTTCCTTATGCTCATTTCCGTAATTGTTCATCTTTCCTATGTGCTTTTTGTAACACACTGAAACTAGCCACCTACTTGTTAATCAGTTCCATTTTGATTCAGCGTATTATATGTTATAGGAATTCTTTGGAATTCGAAATGTCATTTGTACCAATATTTTTTTGATAATTTCAAGTAATTGCCAAAATTCCCTTCTTCAAGTACTGAATCATGTTCATACATTTTTATGCCTTATCAGCACTTTTTCAGTGAAATATTATGCAACGTTTTCATCAAGCCAAACAGAAATCAAAATAGCAGATAAGGTTTTATCAATCCTCATACCTCCTTTGGAAAATGTCCCCAAAACATCCGGTCGATTCATGATGGTTTTCAAAATGAGACACCTGAAGTTCGACATACCAAAGAGCTTCATATCGTTCCTATCAGCTTCCCCTTATTCAAGTTACAAAATTATAGAGATTCAGAGACTTGAGGTATATAATTACAACAGCGATGGTCATGCTGTACAGTACATCTCCAAGATGTAAACCATTCCTGAAGTAGAAGATGCAAAACATAACTACTTTGTTGTATTCTCGAAAACCTAACCGCAAATGCAACAATCAAGAAGTGATGTTCGCGTAGAACCCGTTGAGGTTACAACTCTAATAGCGGAGAGACATTCTACCATTAGATTTGCCATTGAAGCGTCCCCCTCTAAATGGTTCGTCTCTTTCCTTATGCTCATTTCCGTAATTGTTCATCTTTCCTATGTGCTTTTTGTAACACACTGAAACTAGCCACCTACTTGTTAATCAGTTCCATTTTGATTCAGCGTATTATATGTTATAGGAATTCTTTGGAATTCGAAATGTCATTTGTACCAATATTTTTTTGATAATTTCAAGTAATTGCCAAAATTCCCTTCTTCAAGTACTGAATCATGTTCATACATTTTTATGCCTTATCAGCACTTTTTCAATGAAATATTATGCAACGTTTTCACCAAGCCAAACAGAAATCAAAATAACAGATAAGGTTTTATCAATCCTCATACCTCTTTTGGAAAATGTACATAAATGACGTGGATCAATGTTAATTTTATCATTCATTTTGGCATATCACTTGTCTGAGTCGGTAGCTCCTACACGCTTTCCTAATTCATGAGAAAGGAGGACGGTTGCAACTCATGAGGGCGTGAAATGAAATACAAGCGATAAACAAACTTTTTTTTGATTTACCGAGCATCGACTGCTATGGTTATTAGCTCTATTCAATGCTTGTTCCATGTAATTAGTCATATTAGAGGCTAATACTATTGATAAGGAGAAGAATTCACTTTACTATGCATCCCCACCGAGAATCGAATCCGGGACCTCCTGGGCAGTAGTCATCAACCATACCACTGCGCCACTTGGCTGGACTAAACTATTATTGTTAAATAAGAAATAGTACATCTATCAGCTCATGCGATTATTCAATAAATAAACGATATCTTAGTTATACATAATTAAATATTTTGATAAAAATCACTTTTTTTAAGCTGGTAATATCAACCTGGGGTGGTGATTCATTTTGGCATTCTACCACTTGGGTAACGGTAAACTTGTTTCTTCGCTAATATTATAGACACCGTGACATTATTTAGTTAGAAATTTAGTTAGTTAGGTGTATAACACAAAACACGTTTTTATACCTATT
>JAODAC010022645.1:0-18074 GCA_027575185.1 Mimaenictus wilsoni
TGAAAAATAAAGCAGTTATTTCAATTTCCATACACAATTTATCACTCCACACAGAATAATTCAGTTCCGTTCACTTTCGTAAAAACAAGTTGTCATTTTTACTGACCAATAGTCATAGTTTACAACCTTCACGTTTTTTCATTATTCTCGCGAGAGGAAAATAAGATTGACCACATATTACGCTTTGCTATCAACAGAGATAGTAATGTAATAAAAACACATTGCACGATTAGAATCGCACAGGAATATGAAATTGAAGAAAGTCACTTTCTTTTGCGCGTCTTTTTCATCTTCATTATCTGCACTGAATATATAAATTTGATTATGCTCATATATGCTATGCTATTCACGACAAATACAGATACTTTCATCAACGACGCGTGTTTCTAATGCGAACTAATGCGAATTTAAAATCACTTTTATTGCCTCTTTTTATACGGTTTGAAATATACATCAAGATAATAATCATAAAACGATTGGTGATGGGTGTCTTTATTCTATGATGTATTGTTTGATTTACGTCCTTCAATTATACGTGCCTCGTGAAATTTTACACGTATATTTATTATTGAATGATATTAGATTTAGAATTATGGCTAGGTGTAGAGTTGGCAGTGGCGACTCGCCAAACAGTCACAAATTAGCAACTATTCCAATTAGTGTTAAATAGTTTATTTTCAAGAAATTTATTGAAAAAAAAATTCAGGAAATGTTTATGTACAATGGGAAAAATAATGCAAAAAGGATAATTTAAGAAATACATAAAAATAAAAATTGCCATATCCTCAAAATTTCTTGTTGATTTACTAAACGTAATGGTAGGATTCTAGTTTGAATGTACCCGAATTTAAAAATCGCGAGTTATTGGGCAAAAATTGAAACAGTTAAACCGACATTGAAACCGGGAATATACACTGAGTTTACTTAGAAGTCTGCAGCGTAAAAGATCGGGACCTTTTATAAAAGCAAAATCTTTTAGTTGTAAGTTTAAGGTAGGCGATAAGTTTCCCGAAAATATTTGTCCTAAGGCATATTTCCTACTGCCAAAAAACATTTGGGCACCGAACATTTCGTTGGGCCGAAACTGGCCGAACAAAATTAAATTAAATACGTGTATTATTTCATAGGAAACCAAGCAAATTCATTATTTATAATTATATTAATTTTGATAAAATTGGCTTGTGTGTTCCAGTTTATCAAAAATGTTATTATCACAATTATAGCGTACACATATTACCAGGTCTATGAAGAACATTTTATTTCATTTGTGGGAAATACCAATACAATGGAAATAGCATTTATAATGCTGGATCTGCACCTGGACAGGAGACTAACCTAGACAACATAGATTAACGCAAAAGGAAGACAGTTAAATCAAAACCATAGGTTCCTATACTAACTGAAGGGGCTCAAAATTGTTCCATTTCAATAAACTACTGATATACAAAATTATACTTAAACCTGTATGGACTTAGGGTACACAACTCTGGGGATGCGTCGCACAGTGGTTCATTTTCCAAAAAAGCTGGATATAATGCTTCATTTTGGTCTTAGAGAGTTCAAATTTTCAGAGTTCATTCGTGGCATTGTGTTATTAAATATGCATGGCAAACTTGTAATTTTTATCGCGTAAGATTTAAAAAAAATGTGTTCCGGAGATCTCTGAAATTTGTCCCGAAGTCAAATAGCAGCTATGGGATGCACTAAACAAAATAAAATTATTCCCATCCCGCAATGACTAACACAACCCACTCAAATAATGTTATCAAAGTAAATAGAGAATTATAAAAAAAACAAGAAATTTGACCATGTTCTACAGGTCGCATATTGTTATCTCTTGTCATATATAAACAAAATGATTTAAATAATTAATTGGTGTGGTAAAAAAACATTATTCATAGGGAAAATGAAAGATACAGCTCCAAGAACACGATGGCATATCCAAGGACGCGATAAAAATTACAATAAATGCATATGCAATAAAATAGTGCCAAGAGTGAATTCTGAAAATTTGAACTCTCTGTGACCGAAATAATATCTCAAACGGTATCTCAAACATAGAAATATTGGAATGATTACGATCACAATCAGACCCATCACGCCCAAGGAATGTTCCGTACTAGCTTCTGCAACGAGACCTACAAATGTCCACTATAAAGAAAGTTATCCAAATGTATAGTTCCAAATACATATGTAAAGTAAAGAATCACTCGATCAAACTAGTCGCTCAACTGAAATTAAACAAGAATTCACAAAATACATGTCGCGAGGAAATGCAAAGCATATTCAAATAATTTGACGCTTATTTATTCGCATATGCGCCATGCCACATCTTTGCAATAAATTCCTCGCATTACGACCAAAAAAATCTACAAATTTCTGTGTAGGCCTCTCTGTCAGCTATCTTTTAAACGAGCCGTCGCTAATAAACAGGAATAGATGTCAATTTTGCGCATCAGAAAATGCGCTAATGCTATTGCGCACAAGCGCAGATGTTGGCAGTGCGCTCTAGTGCACTCAGTGAACAGAATTGCTTCATAAACACATGGTAGGTAGACAGGCACTACGTCGATTTGCTGCTCTCCTTAAACACGAATCTGCCAACAGATAGAAATTACATTGTCATGTTCGCTTCGGTTTGTAATATTTTCCATCCACTGAATAGTCATTGACTTGCTACATTCATGAAAGCACTTAGCCGCACAACCTGCAATTGTATGTGATGGACACTTATTCACAGATGAATACCGAAGAACAATATCTTAAAGAAAAACTAAGCGCTTTACGCGTTGGCCGCTAATGGAACCTTAAAAATGGTCACTTTCTTTTTTATGCTACATCTCAATAAAATAGAATTTCTGAATGGAGTGAATCTTCTCTGAACTGAACTCTGAACATCACGCAATTAAAGCATGTTTCTTTAAATATAACACGAAGAAGAGTCTGGGTGAAAGTAGAACTAAATTAACCTCAAATGATGACCAATGTGCGTTTTGAATTAGATAGTTTAAGTGATTCAGGCATATTCACGGATTTCTCTATTTCATGTGTTTAGCTATCATTTTATTGGAATTCGAATGAAACATAAATTATATTGGTACAAGTGTGTTTCCTAATTAAAATAAATTATGATGAAATTGGGTAAGATGGAACGGATTTTCTCATTTTTTAGTTAATATTTGACAAATATAGAAGTCAATGTAACAATAAGTAAATATTCTGAAATTGGTATTAATATGAAAACGCCAATTTGACAATCTGAACGGGCTATGAACTTTGTCCATACAAAGCCAGTCCGAAAAATGCAGTTTAAAATCTTTGCAATGTAACATTTCTACCTTCCTCACATCCGATTTCATTCCCACATTTTAACCACCTTTCCGCATCTAATGCCACTCTCAATTCATACCATTTATAATGCGAGTCATATCACTATCTGCATCCCAGTGCCATCAATATTTGACCGATAAGAAGTTAACAGCGAGCCTCCCAGCAGATGAAATTGTCCCATTTAAAATAACACGTAAAATAAAATTTTGATATTCGATGCTGGAGCTTCTAATATATTATAGAATGTATTATTGCAATCAGATCCGTGGTCTTCATTTTGTAATATCAGATACCGAACGTATGTAATGATCAATTAAGGTGGATGTCTCTTATGGCAATTAACAAGCAGGACTATAAAAATCATCACACCTTTTGATCTATTAACCTTTGCTAAAAAGTATTTAACTAAAAAAAATCACAAAAAAATTAACAAATGCGCCGATGTAAATATCATTCAGATTGATCACGCTGGACGCAAGTTATTGGCAATTAACAACAAAAGGGTTAGATATTTCTCCGCGCTCCTTAAAATTATATTGTGTTTGACCTGTATCGATAGATAATAAAACAACTCATCCAAATTTGTTAAAATTAAATTAATTAAAGTGC
Source organism: Mimaenictus wilsoni (assembly GCA_027575185.1). Lineage (NCBI taxonomy): Eukaryota > Metazoa > Arthropoda > Insecta > Coleoptera > Staphylinidae > Mimaenictus > Mimaenictus wilsoni. The sequence continues at coordinate 3,940 of JAODAC010022645.1, forward strand.
AAGATCGCTGCTGGAAAATTTGATTGAATAAACGCCGAACGTTAAATAGGCCTCGAATGTTTCAAGGCCTAAGTGGGAGAGGCCTATTCTTGACAGGTAGACAGGTTATCGAGCGACTCTCATAAAACTGTCAACAGCCAGAAAAAAATTATTAATTGCGACAAGGATATTCACCAAATTCTTTAATTGTAATTATATCATCAATTTGCACTTTATTTAATTTAATTTTAACACATTTTAACATTTGTATGAGTCATTTTATTATCTATCGATACAGGTCAAACACAATATAATTTTATGGAGCGCGCAGTAATCTCTAACACTTTTGTTGTTAACTGCCAATAACTTGCGTTCAGCCCGATCCATCTGGATGATATTTACATCGGCGCATTTGTTGAATTTTTTGTGATTTTTTTAGTGAAATACTTTTTAGCAAAGGTTGATAGATCAAAAGGTGTGATGATTTTTAATATCCTACATGTTAATTTCCATAAGAGACATCCACCTTTAATTGATCATTACATGCGTTCGGTATCTGATATTACAAAACGAAGACTACGGATCTGATTGCAACAATACAGTCTACAATATATTAGAAGCTCCAGTATCGAATGTCAAAATTTAATTTTACGGGTTATTTTAAATGGGACAATTTGATCTCGGTGCTGGAAGGCTCGCTGCTAACTTCTTATCGGTCAAGATTTGCCAATCAAAACTTTTTTATATAGATTTTACGTCTTTTGTGTCCAGCAAAGTAGTTCAGTGGCATATTCGATGACTGCTGGGCGCAAGGACACGGGATCGAAACCCGGCGGATGTATAGCAAAATTAATTCTTTTGCTAATCTATAATATTAGTCTCTAATAGGACTAATTATATTACAAAGGAATGACCACAGTAGTCGAGGCTTAGTAGTAGTAAAAGTTTAAAAGTGATTCGTTATGCCGTTCTATCAGAATTTTTCATTAAACTTTTAATGATTTAAAAAAATAAGTGTGAAACGAAACAATTAAATTAACCTCAATACCTGACTAGTACCTATTTTGTCTTGCATGGTTTATTATTTCTTTAAGGTATTTACAAATCTACGTGTCTTCCAATTATGGAAGTATCTATAGTTTTATACATAAAACCTATAGTTATAAATAATATCCGCTTAGTGAAAGTAAAATTTTGTTTTTGTTTTATTCCCATGTGCAGTCCAATGAACAATGGTATTAAATGATTTTGTGATCCAAATATATTATCAATTTTACTTAGACTTTATAGTTATAAAGGCCACAGCTGTCAGTGTTCACTAAATAAAAATAACATGAATTTAGTATATTCTTCTTTCATAAAAATTTTCGCTGCATGGGCATTGAGTAATCGCCTGTGTTCTTCCAGATTTATATCTGGGAATCTATGAGCATATACATTTCCCCTTTGGGTAGGTTACTAGCCCAACCAGGAATGAAGAAAATTTCTAATGCAAGAGTTAAACCTGGGACCTCCTGGACGGTAAATTGCAATCTTACCAATGGGACTATTAAAATAAGGGGTTTAGGATAAACTAACTTTCGGATTATTACAATACTGGCTGCAGGAGTCCATGCAGTGGCCCTCAGTTTCAATGATATTTTAAACTACAACAAAAATGTTCCTTCAAATCCATGACGGACACTTCTTGTTCTCCGCGAGTAAAGTAAACATGTAAATAATAATAACGTATTTGGTCCGGAGACCTGGCCATCGACCTAACTGGTCCTTCAGCCTGGAATACATTTTTTTTAAATCTTTTATTGTTTATTTTTGTTTACATGTTATTGCGATTGTAAATATGATGTTATTGTTATTGTTGTGCTGTTGATATTGGATCTTGATGTGGAGTGATAGTGTGAATGTAGTCAGTGGTTTCTTGTTTTGTGTTGGTTATTATTTTTGGTGAGTTGCGAATTGCGATTGTTGAATGGTTCTTGATTGCGATTTTTGTATGAGTGAATTTTAATTGTGTGAATTTTTCTAAGTGATTTTTGTGTGATTTTTTATCAATAATAAATACACACATGTGGGGTGCCCACCCCGGGGACTCGAACCCCGTCCGCTTGCGTGGTAAGCCGAAGCACTACCAACTGTGCTGTCCAAGTGGGCAGTAAACTTGTATTTAACTACTAATTATAGTCATTTTAATATTTCCATTAATATAAGTGTGTTTATTAAATTATGCAGTGGAATTAATCACCGGTTTATCCTAGTTTCACTCCATTGATAATCAAACGCAAAATACAAAACAAACCAGGACAAACGTTGTCGACACGACCCGACTGATCGCGACATTGATTTCAAAAATCAAAACAAAGACTTTGAATATGTCCGGTGGCTTATATTTGTGTTCTCATGAAAAGTGATAGGAAGATAGTAGTACTAGTACTTTCTTTCTCAATTTATACCTTTCTACAAATTTTAATGGTTTATTTAATATTTAATGGCGCACATTAAATGTTTGTATCTGCATAAAATATAAGATACATTCTGGCATTAACCAATAATAATCTTAAAATGAAAGAAATTATGTCTGCTTCTTTCAAATTAAGTGCATTTCAAAATGAAAGTCCCCTAAGTTCTCGTGAAAGTAGAACTAATTGTAAGTTAACTTCAAATGAGCAGGTGTTGTAGTTCTTTAGTTATTACACATATATCTCGATTTTAATGTGCTTGGACATTACGCACCAATGTGATTTAGTGAGATACCAAACTGAGAAAAAGTACTTACAATTGATTTTGAACTTCTGATGTTGTTTCTGTAATTGTTGATATTTGAATCTTCATCACAAGTAACTCATAAGCAATATTCTTAACTAAAACTCGTTGGTTTATAACTAAAACAAAGAATATTTCTGATTTATATCGCCTTAATTATAGCTTTACTGAATTGGAAAACTTATTATAATTACATATTTTCCGAACACATCTTTAATGGACAGTTAACACTATATTTATGACAAAATAACGGACATAACCTAACCACAAAAATATTCATTATTAGTTTTGAGTTTATCGCTTAGAGGTATTTGCAAAATTGAAGAAATATTAGAATTGCATAAATATATAAATACATTACGAACGCTTCAGAACTACATTTATTAGATATTGACGACAATCTAATTTATAATTAAAAGCAAGAAGAAATGTTCAAGTGAGAGCAAATCTAACCTAATCTCAAATGATGTCATTCAGGTATTTAAGTTACATAGTTTCCTGATTCTCACATATATCAACAACTTACACGGTTTCTGCTAATGGCAAACAACACATTGGAGTTTATTCGATTGGAGCGCAAATTAGAATGCAATCGATTGAAAATGCGATTGGTATTAGTTTGAATTCTGAAAATTTTATGTGCGGGAAAGTGAAATGACCATCCACAGATGAGTTATAAGTATGTAGACATACTAAGCGGTTCGTTTGCATGTGGAATTATGAAAGTTTGTACACATGGACGGCACCCTTCACGTGTAGCCGACATCTTCGACTGTTTGCATTCATCTGTCTGTGCTGTCCATTTGTTTACTGCCGTTCACGTTCACTTTTCTCGATAAAAAGCCCATCAGATCGAACGAAATTAGATTGTGAAGTCATTTATGAACGCCTTCGTGAATTACATGAATCCGAACAGGTCGTGCTGAAAGTGGAAACCTTATTGCGTTTGATGCAAGTCGGGCATAAAAATATTCGAATCGTATAAATTCACGACGTGATGACGTGAGATGTGTTGTGACAGATAGCTCTTCAACTGCAACCCACAATGCATTACAGTGGATTTGCACGCGAGTATATTTAGTTGTTTTTTCTTGGTTACGCAAAATGGGCTAAAAGTGAATGCATTTAGAGTTAAATCGTAGTAAATAAGCGTTATATAAAATTATTTGTAGTATTATTCTAAATTTTGGGCAATTTAAGATTTCATAACCTTAAAATGACAAAATTAAGCAATAATGTATGTTTGTGGCTCTCCACTGCTATGCAGTTTTGCCTGTCTATAATTTGGCTTGCTTTTAAATCCATTTTTGGGGGTATTAGTCTCATGTATTCATCATTTTGCATGTGGATATTTTGGGTGTTGAGTTTTTCCGTTTTTTTCTGCCCTGTGTGTTCCTTTCAGTTTTTTATTCCTGCCTGTTTTAGATCGTTTGTTATCTCATCTAACCATCTGTTCCTTGGTCTCCATCGTCCTCTCTTTAATTTTGGAATCCAGTTTAAAATTTGCTTTACTAGTGCTGCTTCTGTCATCCTCAATACATGCCTTAATAATTCTGCTCTTCTTTGCATTTATTTTTCTGAGTGCCAAGTCATTTTCCAACTTCTCTTCTATTTCTTTGTTTGTCAAGATTCTAGTCCCTTCGTCCCCTCGTCTTACTCCTCCCAGTATCGTTCTTACATTAGTACTGGTCTTATAAGTGTCTTATATATTTTTATTTTTGTGTTTTTGCTCATTTGTTTGCTGTCTAGTGCTTTCTTATTTACATCACTGTTAGTAATTTAGCTTCTATTTCTGTCATTAGAAATGTAAGGTTACCCATAGGTATCTACTATTTCATATGTTTCTTCCCCGATTATTATTTCTTTCTTCGACACCTTTGTTGTGGTCATCATTTTGCCTGGTTTGTGTTTAATTTCAGGCCTGCTTTTCCACTTTCCTTTGTAATATCTTTTGTCATTTCCTTCATGGTTTTTTTTTTCTTGTTTAGTTATTACCACCACATCATTTTCCACCATTCTCCCTTTCTTGTTTGTGTTCCTAAGTCTAAGACTTGTTTGTGGTCTAAAACTAGATTGAATATTGTTGCTGATACCTAACCTAACCTAACAAATAATACAAAATTTCAAACTTATAACCAGGAGAAAAAGGGAATAACGTAGATTCCTAGAGAATATAGAACGTTAGGTTATCCCTGAAATTAATATAAAATATAAAACAGCTCATCTCGAAGCAATGTAGAAAAATACAATATAGAATTGTTTATTCACCCATAAAAGTATTTAAATTGTCTTAAAACTGTGTTTCCAAGTGCGTATCACAATTAAAATATTACTAAATCATCATGAAGAGAATTTTATTCAGAATGCGTGCGCTTCATGAGCCGTCAAACCCATAAACCAAAATTTTGCAATTATATAGTTATTTGATTGAGGTTAATATATTTTATTTAATTGATTTAGGTTTGAAATATGTAGTGCTTAGCACAAAATTCAGAAAGCAAACATCAAATTTAATTTACCCACGGATTTGTCAGATATTTCGACTTAATTGAGGTTATATCACGTCAAAGATATGACAATCACGCACCGTTACCATTAGACAATGCAATATAATGAGTTGTGCTTAAGTTAAGAGCTATTGGTCAAGAACAAAGATATAAACATTCACTCAAAGCTCACGTTTTCAAGATTTTCGTCTCACACATTTCAACATATACAATTATACATTACCAAAGGAATATGAGCCTACTTTGTACTTCATTCCTCTCAATCCTGTCACTATTTATTATCTAAATACGTGTTGGAAAGTACTGTACTAATCAATTTCTATTCTTCGGGTATATGTACTGCAATAATCTAGGCGCGCAAATATGGCTAAAGTGAAGGTACCGTCATCTTAATACATTCTTGTTGCATTCGCAATATTTTTTATCAAAGCTTCCCTAGTCGCTTTGCAGTTGTTATACAAGTGGCACATCCAGTTAGTAGTGTTGACAGCAGAGACATAAATTACGCGCGGAACAAACAAGACACCGAATTGAAAGCGAATTACCTCACGATGCTGGAACGCCGCACGAACACATCGAACACCATCGCAAGGTGATTAAATGTACCAGTGGCAGATAGCTCTTAAACAGCAACCCACAATTCCCAGTCACGAATTGCAATATGGCGATTTACCTCCCGGCGCATTCGCACCTCGCACGTGTCATTGCACAAAATTGACACATGCATGTAGGTACACTTGAGTTTCACGATGATTTTAGTGTTTAGGGTACAGTAAAACCTAAAATGTTCACACACGTATCTCATCATTTGGGTGAGCATTATTACGCGTTTCAGTGCTGACAAATATAGTTAGCAGGTCGGGAAAGTCGACAAAACCGAACCATCGCCATTTCGTGATGGTTAATTACTGCAATACAATGGATAAAATTGTAAAACTAGCGAATATCGTAAATTATTCGGTTATTTATGGTATTGTTCTTACGGTGATACTAAATAAACAAATTCCCATTGGAAAGCAATTAAGAAAGTTCATCAATAATTGTAATTACCTATCATTAATTACCTATATACCTATATTTCATAATGAATACATTTTAAAGCTATCGTCTTTTAAGGTCTTTCCTCCGTGATATATCTACATTTACTTACATAAATTTTCCGATAACATCCAACAATTTGATTACATTACAATTATAAGAAGCTAAAAGGCTAAGACTCTGTCAAACGTTAAATAATTGCTTAACATACTTAACTTACCATTGCACCTCAGGTTTTCTTCTCCGTGCGTAACAAATCGCCGAGTCTGCGAGAAAGCGTTTTTATTCCACGATTTTATTGCCTATTTCATTTCGCATTTGAAAACAAACAGGAGTGATATAATCCGATCTATGTTGTGTCTATTTAACATTTTTTGTAACCATTATTAGTAACAAATTTTGTTGCCGAATTGTATACCATTCCAAATGCGAATTAAACAAATTCAATGCAAATTCGTTACAAACTTTCAAAATGATACTATTTTTCAAGAAAAACATTTTCTATAAGTTAATATTAGCAGGATAATTTTTATCAACATCTTTATCCGAATGCAGGTGGATTGATAAATACCAAACTCGAGTATATCTTTTTCCAAGACTGAGCAAGTGCGCACACATCACAGATTAGTTGATTTGATCTGCTAAAATGCAGTTTAGAAAATATTGAAAATATTTTAGAACAAATTTCGAATTTCACGTTTTAGTTCCTCATTTTGTCGTTACGTGGTACCGGTCGCGTAACGTCCTCTTAACATAAAAAAGAAACATAAGAAAAGAAAGATACAACGTGCCAAAATGACCGATTTTGCCATTTTATAAGTTCGAACCACCGGTCGCGACATGAGACGCATATGGTTTGAAGAACTACATTTTGCTCCATGTATTACATTTCCGAGGCGTACTCAGTGTGTGCATGCTATTAAATGTTGAAACAACATTAATATCTATGTTTTTACGGCGAAAATAAACGATGAGAACGACACTGAAACATTTCACGCAACAATTAAATCTCCAAGACTTGTCTGCGTCATCAAACTTAATCGTTTTTATCTGCACTCTAAGAAATAAACATAATAATGGAATAAACTAATAACGCCTTCCGTGCGCCGTGTATCTCATGTGAACCATCATAGATTTAATACGTGCAATTTTTTTCGCATTAATTTCGTGGTCATTGATATTGTCAACAACATTAAAAAAGTTGACGCCAATATTATAGCACAAAACCTTCAAAAAATATATTTACCACTACAAACTTGAACTTTTCTCTGCACGTGTACCTACACATATAAATGTATTAACTAAAAGATAAATTATAATATATCTTAGAGCAATTATAATATACTTTCAGCTCGTTTTCTTTCCTCCGTTACATTTAAACTTCAACCATTTATTGCCCGCAATTTCATGAGATTTTTTTGAGTATAATTATATTCACTTTCTTTGCGTTTCGACAGTTCAACAACCAGCGTAACGAGCTGGTCCTAGATTTTGTTGACTTAGGTCTTGTTTTAGTAATTTATGACATTTTTTTACAAGTACATTTTGCAATTTTTATTTTGTTCTTGAATTGTATTCACTTTTGCAATTTTTACGTGTGGAATATTTAAATTAAAACAGGTTGCCAAATTATTTCTAGTATATCAACATGAATGACAAAACATGTGGCACATAAAAATTGTAGAAATAGATGTATTCAAATTCAGAGAAACTAAAAACAACGTAAACAATTTCAAAATTGTGCAGTATTTTCAATGACTAAATAATAATTCAAAGTTAAATGTACTTTGTATTATTATTTAGTTATTAAAAATACAACATTTTGCAGAAACGTGCAGTGTTGTGAAACATGCAAAGCAGTATTTAGTTATAAAAAATATGTTTCTATTATTTTCCGTTAAAAAAAGATTTTAAATTAAACGGAGAGAGTTTTCTTTTATTTTCCTTTATTGTTACTTTAAACCCTAATTATTAACTGGATTCAGTCAGTAGTAACATAAGTATACCGATAATGTTTTTGTTTAATGGCCTCATAAAAAATTGTAATTGCATGAAATTTGTCGGTCTCACAGATGTTGTTTCTTCGCGGAGCAGATTAATGAATTGATTGATGTTGGTTCAATTAAAACTTTCAAATTAGACGTTTTTTTTTCACATAAAAAACGACGCATCATTTAATTATAACCAAATATATTTCGATTATTTTCAATTGCAATAGGAAAAATAAATTGACATAAGACGAAACGAATTTTCTTCTATATTCTTTTATTGTTAATTAAAACTCTAAATTATTTAACTGACAACGTCTTTTGTTTAATGGCATCATAAAAACGTGGCAATTGAATGAAATTTGTCGGTCTCACAGATGTTGTTTCTTGGCGGAACAGAGTAATGAATTGATTGATCTGTTCAATTAAATTTTTCAAATTAGATATTTTCCTCACAAAAATAACGAAATATTTCAGAAATTATTATTAAGTATTAAAATTCGAAGAAGTTATATATTTATTTTGCACATTAATTTTGTTGTTAAAATAATTGTTCTCTAAAAAATGGCAATAAAATATTGCAATAAAGCATTGTTATAAAAAAAATCGATTAGAATTGTGAAAGGAATTATTTGTTAATAACAAACCATTCTATTCCTTTATCGCTAATATGAAAATTACTGACATATATTGATGAATGAAGGTATGATTAAGTTCTTAATCTGATATTACAAAATTACCATTAGTTCTTTCTGTCCAGACAAGTGTCGCAGTGGTATGGTCAATAACTGCTGACCACAAGGTCCCGAGTTCGATTCTCGGTAGGGATGTATAGTACAATGAATTCTTCTTCTTATCGATAGGATTAGCCTCTAATATGACTATTTACATTGAAAAGGGAAGATTAATAAAAAATTATATGGGAATAGTGTGTTTAGAGAGAAACACACATGACAGGAGCCGAGGAAGGTGACGTGAAAGACGGTAGGTTTATCAGAAAGGAAAGTAGAACTTGTTTAGGATGAAGAGGGGTCCGTTATGGAACTAGAGAGAATTAGGGGAATGGACGTAGAGCACCAGGAACGTCAGAATAGAATTATAGAAAGTTCATATGACCACGACCACGGGGTACCATAGAAGACAAGTGATCGGACTGAGGCCTTAGAGAGTCCAGAAATTAAGCAAATAATGATCCGAGCACGATGTGGGACAAAGGAAAGAGGAAGAAAGATATGGATGAGGCTAAAGTACAGGGAATATTTCTTGTGTTCTAGCCCCATCCATATCTTTCTTTAATCCCCTCAAATGCTTCTCGGTTTAGGTTAATTATTTGTATTTATTTATATGTATATGTAAGAGTTTTCTGTATTATATTATATTATATCATATCAGAGGAGCGGAATAGAATTTGAGAGATTGTTGTAGACAAGTGTAGGGACGAAATGCAATCAAGATGTACAACTACTACTTCTCCATTAAAAAAGAATTGAAGAAGAAGAAAATGTAGCTCCTCTTCTCTTAGAATTGAAAACTTAAAAAAAATATAAGTAAGAAATAAAATAGAAAACTCAAAGAACTAAAAATAACAACGAACACTTAAACTTCAGATATGTACAAATTTAGATATTATAAGCATGCCATGTTTTGTTCATTATTCGGTGGAAATGAAGCTATTAATTTTTAATTACACATAAAATGTGCAACTATAATTTTCTGTCAAACAAGGCAATTGAAACTTTCCTAGTTATTGCTGTATCACACACGTGATAATTGGTTAAAATTTCACGACAGTTGCACTCTAAAAATAAGCAATGGTGCTTTCTCGCAAAAACGTAAAAACGTCTAGAAAATAGTTAACAATTCACGTTAAAAAAGGGCTTCACAGACTTAAATTTTACGCAAATTGTATGAAAATGTAGTCGCCTGAAACTACGGTTTTTGTAGTTTGTGTGTAGTTGATCACACAATTTTGTAACAATTTATGTTTGTTCTGTGTTATTTTTTCGATATCTATTCACTCACATCCCATCACAATACAGCCGACGAAAATTTATTGTCTAAAAAAGGCGTGTGTGGGCTTTTGTGCTGCATTCGCATGCGCACACACGGTTCTCACATGTGCCACGGATCTGCATTAAATAAATGCGACCGGCATCGGTTCGTATGTTACTGACCTAAATCCGCCGCGACGCAAGCGGAAGATGCGGACGCAGAAAACCAGAATCGCTATGCCAGGCGAAGCCATGCCGGAGGCGACCAAGTGGGCAAATCAGAATGGTGCGAACCGATTCTCGCAAAATGCGAAAATCGCCAACGACCAACATCAAAAAGACCGCAAGTGAAAAGGTCGGAAACGAGTTTAATCCACCGCAACTTTCTTACCTTCGTGGGATCACAATCCGCCGCTTATAACTATCCATTGTCAATTGTGAAGTGGAAATATATCGTCGACGTCTAGCCTTCCTCTTGAACTTTGAATAGCAGTAATAGTAGGTAATTGGTCAATGCCGTAATAGTCAATGCCAGCTGATGCAAATTAATGCATTATCAATTTCACTGCGCGAGCGTATGAACTATTTGCAAAATTGACAAATTAATTCAAGCGTTGACCGGTCAGTAGAGTCGGTCAAGAGTTAGTTTACAACTCGAAATTCAAGTGAATCTCGAGGCGATGCTGTAATCTATACGCGCGTGGACTAACGGTAAGCCTCATTATATCGCGCAGTGTTACTTTACTCAGACGCCTGTTGATCCACACACACACACGAAAGTGGAATAGTCGCGACGCTGCGTGTTTGCGATGATTTTGATTCACGGATGCGCACTGAAGACTACTCGATTGCTGCGCAAGAACTGAGTGACTGAGCGAGCTTCGCGCCGCGACGACGATGTTAAGCCGTTCGTATTGCCGACGCTGGTGATGGCTTGCTTCCCACTTCCGTGCACCACTCAAGTTTTTTTCCTCTCGCGCTGACGAGTTGTGGTGGTAAAAAGTGGTACGAGAAAATGCTCACAATCAGAGTGATTTGCTGTGCAGTTTGGACGTACGAACGTGTAAGCACACCCATCATAATCTATCGCTGAGCATCGATGCAATGAAGACACTCAGGCATTGATAATGGGAAATTGTGCGGAACGTGCCCAGTTCAGCGAACGCAAACGCACACCTTCGAACCGAATGCGTTTGGCTCTCCTGATATTGTTTATTGATGGCGACGCCTACCGGATATGAATCGTGAACCTAGAAAGTAGTACGGCGATAAAAATCTTCTTACAATTCTTCTCTTTCATCGTTAATCATAGAAATTCTAAATTATTTAACTGAAATCTATATATACAACAGTAACAGACGTAAAAACATACCGACATTTATATTCACCGATTTTCCTTGTGTTAAAGGATTAATTAATTGAGTAATACGTTAAATTACAAACGTTGCAAATCATGCTTAATTTTAAGTTTTCCCAGGCTTGAAATCGAATAAACAGTAAAAAGCCAATTATGTGGGTTTTTGTTTTTTGTATTATTAAGTGTATTTTACGGTTCATTTATCACTGATTACATTGAAAAACAACAACAAAACTTTCGGTAGATATCGTGGGATTGCATTTAAGGTAACTGAGACATGCTGATTACAAATATGAACCGTGTTTCTCTATTATGTACTCTTTTTGATATGAAGCAGCATACATTAGTGTAGCACTTTTTGTAGCTGCTCCCCCCTTTCTTATAATTTTTTGGCACCCCGGTGCCAAAAGACACGAAGTCTTTCCAATTTTCATAATAATGCAATATTGTGACATTATACTTGTGCAGTAATACTCGAGGGGGAATGTTAACGGGGGTCCCCATGACTATTCGGGCCTCCTCTAGGTATATTCCATGCTTCCATAGGGCTGAGATTCCCAAAGTTTGGTAGAGCAGTCTCAGGGGAGGCGCGGGAATTTACGAACTTAGAACATTGGTGAACACGTCATAATACTCATTATTAGAAAAATGGAATTTAAACATAGGAGACCTCCAGAAAAGTGTATTAAATAAGGGAGTATGTAAAGCACTATATTAATTGACAAGTCCCCCTTGCGACATTACTAGACAAGGGTCCTTTGGATCTGTCCTGGATATTTGAATATATTTAAAGTTATGTCACGATATTTGAAAATACCAGAAACAAGCTTAATACAGATATATCGAAAGTTAATATAGATATTTTATCAAGATTCTAGTTTGGATAAATATCGATATCGAGAATTTCGAGCTTTTTTTGGTAAGCTGTCATTGACCCACGGTGACCCACGTCTAAAAGGTCCCTGCCTAGTGGACATTAGTCTGGCGCTTACGTCCTACTTTATATGTTTCATATATAGGTGATACTAATTAATTCAGATATTAATAAACAACGATCTATCAGCATTTGCTACCGATATAAGTCGATAGACACAGGTACATATGTATAACATGTAATCTGCTGTGTTTAATACAAACGGTTTCCAAAAATGACCATGCTAATGACAGTGGCAGTCGATGCTCGGTAAATGAAACAAAAAAAAATACAAATACATAAATGCCCAACCTAATTTCAACTCGTTCACCGCGTCATTGAAGTAGAAGGGTCTTCTTCCCATGACTTGCACTCGTTTAAACCCTGGGTTATACGAGCTTCCATCAATCCAGGATTGCATTTGCTGTTCCTCCACTTCTATTCCCTTAGAACGATCAATTCTCTCTACCGCGGTTGGAGAGAAGCCCATTCCTGACTAACCTCTCACCCTCCATTTTTACCAGCCTATCCTCATAACTTGTCAATCTTCTAATCTGCTGATTTCTGCAGCACTATATAATCGGACGTGGATCTCTCTAAATTCATTAAGCTCTTTAAGAACCAGACCTGTTCCCTTTCAATCACATCGCAATCATACAAGCCCACGCATCCTCCCCGTACTTCACGCATGCAACGCAGATCCGTACCACAATTCCCCAATTCCCCACTGCTGTTTTATTCTCACCCATGCACTAGACATGACAATTTCGATATTTATCAATAAATTCATTTTACATAATATCGATATATCAATATCGAAATTTTTAATATCGTTTTGACATGTCACTGACATAACCGCCATCTGTTTAATATGATTTAAACTTAAACAAACCGCATCATTGATAAACGGTAAAGACTCATAGAGTAGGGATGTCAACTTTTCACTTCGATACTCTCGATACCAAAGTATCGAAGAAAAGTATCGATACTTATTGGTATCGAAAATACACATTGGCGCCATCTGTTAATGTATTTTCAAATTATCTTTTACTCGTTATATCCAGTTATATTCCAGTATATTATCATCCCAATGTTTCTGATGTTACGTCAAGTCGCTAAATAGGCGCAAACGTATTTTAAACGCATAAGTTTGTTAATTTAAAAATGTCCGTTTCGTGATCCAATTTCTCTGTTTTTTATTTGATAAATATCAATGAACACAAGAACTAGTGGAAAATTCCATTCCGTAATATTGATAAGTATTTATGTGAATGTAGTAAGAAAATAATGTATAATGATTTACTTTCCAAATTTTCAAATTAACCCACGCAGCAGCGGGGACGACTCTGTCGCTCAGAGTACGATTACCATCATTTTGAAAGGGGCATGTTAAAAAATATCGAAAATGACTACTTCGATACTATCGATAAGTATCGAAAGTTAAAGTATCGATAAAAGTCGATAAGTATCGACACGTGGTATCGATACTTATCGATTTTTGTTTTTTTAAATTAATCCTGGGCGATCAACGCCACTAGCACTGCGACCAGCTTTGATCTATTGTGCATGGACCAATACTATGGGTCAATAACGGAGATCACC
>JAODAC010022656.1:6162-18074 GCA_027575185.1 Mimaenictus wilsoni
ACACTCAAATCTACAAGCCTACAACTACTGAAATCTACTATCACCAACAAAACCTATCAAAAACATCTACAATCAACAACAACAAAATATTGTACACAAACAAAACTAAAAATGTATAATCTTGGAAAAACCTCAATGGTCGATAGAGAATAAAATATATGAATTAATTATCTTTACTCGTACCAAAAATATCTCATTGTGAATCATTCATATGAAGTACAAGGTTCAATGTATTATCTCTTTATTTAACCCTTTCTGCATCCTATCTAAAATCGAGTCAATATTTCCGTTGCACGTTGCACATCCACTATTGCACTTTTTTGTTTTGTTTAACGAGCATTGACTACTATGAGAATTAAGTCTATTCAATTATTTTTCAATGTAAATAGTTATATTAGAGGCTAACACTATTGATAAGAGGAAGATTTCATTTTACATGCACCCCCTCCGAGAATCGAACTCGGGACCTTGTGGTCAGTAGTCACTGCGTCACTTGGCTGGACCACGTTTGCACTTATCAATGGAAATATGAAAATCGGCGCGTGCCCCAAATACACAAATATACACAAATTTTAAAAGAAGAAGAAATAACTTGATGATTTATTCACGTAAGACTGTTATCTAATAGCCAAGTACAGAAAATATAGTGAGATTTAGTTAAGTTCGAATGATATGCATTTAGTTGGGTTGAGGATGAGAATGTGTAGGGTGTGGCCTCGAAAGTGCAATAACATGAAACTGGCTAGTAAAGAGCACAGGTTGGGTGTAATTACAAAGATATACCCAGTTGGACAATCAGACAATAGGTGTGGCCTTGCCTTTTTTAATGACAAGCTGTTCTAGTTCCGAAAGGCATCAATAAAATTTTCAAAAAACCTAAATTATGCCCTGTAATGGCTAAATCTTGTTCTTAGCCATTTTTAATAATCATAGAGGAGTAATGGTAATTCAACTAATTGTAAGAAAATATCTTTACACAGCCCGTCTGGGTAATTTAGTCTGGGTAACCTCGGCGTATCACGCCGGCGGACGAGGTTCGAGTCCTCGGAGCGGGCACCTCTTTGTGTATGAATTATGCAGACACATTACCATATACTCACCCACTCATACATTACTCCAAAAAAAAACACAACATTCTACACACTATTCATCACTATAACACACTACAAACTTACACACGCAACTCTACACTACAATAAACACACTC
Organism: Mimaenictus wilsoni; assembly: GCA_027575185.1. Lineage (NCBI taxonomy): Eukaryota > Metazoa > Arthropoda > Insecta > Coleoptera > Staphylinidae > Mimaenictus > Mimaenictus wilsoni. The sequence goes on from JAODAC010022656.1 coordinate 7,370, forward strand.
AAATCTACAAGCCTACAACTACTGAAATCTACTATCACCAACAAAACCTATCAAAAACATCTACAATCAACCACAACAAAATATTGCAAACAAACAAAACTAAAAATGTATAATCTTGGAAAGACCTCAATGGTCGATAGAGAATCAAATATATGAATTAATTAACTAATTATCTTTACCCGTGCCGAAAATATCTCATTGTGAATCATTCATATGAACAGATTCAACACTTTCATCAAATAATTTAACCATCTGCTTCAACATTATAATAAATTACGTAAACTTCTTACAGTTCTTATGTACCTGTCTATTGAGTCATTGGTCGAGCGATGCGTGGGCGGCGGTAGCGCCACCGCCATGGGCAAATCCACTTCTCAATCCATGTGCCAGTCAACCACGTGGATGGCAGCTGCTGTACTGGCCAGACGATGGCAAATGTTATAAAATCTTTCAGGTATTGTATTCTACTAATATTTTTCTTTATTTTTTCGCTAAACCATTCAAATCCTCAAAAATAAGAGCTTTCACCCACTAAAAATAGCAATTTATTGCTTAATAAAGGCAGCAGATGTAAAATGGAATTACCAACGTTAAACTTATTGTTAAATGCTCATTTTCCACCTGCGAACATCCAATCACTCTTTTTAATTCAAAGAAATATAATTACGCGGCATGGATAATTCCAATTATTGTGATTAAGAATTCTTTCATGTTCAAATGTCACTTGTTAGATAATTAACGCAGTTATCAAAGAATAGACTTATACTAGATTATATAGACTTACACTAGAAATATTTTCCAATGTAATTTCCAGTGTTATGTCATGTTATGCATCTTGTTAGCATTAAATTATACATGCATTAAATTCCTAATAAATGCAACGCCAATTGATTACAGTTTATGTAATTATAACTTTTTGTAGCATTTCTACGTGTCAATTAATTATGTAATTCTCGAGGTTTGACATTTATGATAGAGTAAATTGTTAGACGTTGCAAGTTCAATGGTTATGTAAGTGTTTTAATTGTTACTTTCATAGTATTTGTGCAATTACCTGTTGGCATTTCCGTGATTTTATGCATTGATATTACATTCCTATGTTAATTTTGTGTGAAGTCATATTTTTTAAACAGGTACATTTGTTCACGCCGCCTCAGAGTGTCCAGTTGTATAGATTTACTGCGTTAAAAGTCCTTTTTTTAACGGCGGCTTGCCGCGTTGTGGAGCTGGGTACTCGTTAGATCACTGTAGTTAAGCAAACGTCGGACGTAGTTAGGCGTTGGATGGGCGACTACTTAGTCTCCCCCACTCAACAAGCGGCTGCGGCGTCGTCCGCGAATTCCTGACTTCGTGGTAAAAACGCGAACGAAGGTTGGGCGATTCGCTTGCAACGGTCCTTGGAAAAAACCTATATGCACAGAAGTTCAGAGCAGTACCATCAGTAGCAAGGACCTGATCGGGCTGGGTGAAAATTACTAATCCACTATGTGGTAGAAACAGGTTGCTGACTAAATTAAATTTGAAGTCCTTTTTTATGCGAATTTTCAGATTAGAAAACTGAGCCAATTTTTATTTTCAATTGATAATACAAATTTTTGTTTTTATTTGTTACGTTTTTGATCAAGGGCGCCAGTAATTAGTAAAAAATATATATTTGAGAGCAAATATTGCAAACTATTTCCTAGCTCATTCTCAGAACTACTATCATACAGTCTATATTTGAACATCTATATTTGAACAACTCTATGACAGAAGAAAATGTAATCATTTAGTATAATTAATCAATTTCCAAAGAAATTATTTAATTGAAAATTTGACGCGGAAAGACAAAATTTGAAGCCCCCAACCGGGATTGAACCGGCAACCTCCGGAAAACTCGTCCGTTGCGCTATCAACTACGCTTCGAAGTAGTATTCCAGAGGTCGCCGGCTTGATCCCGGTCGGGGGCTTCAAGATTTCTCTCAATTTTTCCCCTTAGCATGTGGAAGGGGAACGTTAGGGCAAATTAGAATCACCGCTGAAAAAGAGGTCCCCTTGGGGGCCACTTCACACATGACCCAGCAGAGATGTCGAAGCGAACTTGTCGAAATATTCTTTAAGCTCTGACACTTTCGAGATACCAATAAAATTATTGACACCCCTATATACCCGGGCCACCAAATATAAAGTGAATAGGAGCTCCACGATATTAATTAAGCACTGCTAGAAGTACAGACTTAAGTAGATGAGCGTAATCGCGGTAGCACACGTGGGGCTCAACAAAGCAGCGCATACGCCAGAGCAACGACCGTCATTCTACTCTGGTGATGAACTCATTAAAACTCACTCAGTGGAGCTCCGTGAATCGCCGGCTATAAATTGTGGGGACATAATTTCTACACCACCCTCTAATATTCCAATAACTTGTTTGATTAGGATGTTCAGGCATCAAATCCCGGCGGAATTCTTCTTCTATTCAATAGAACTAATCTCTAATATGTCTAGTTACATTGAAAAGAAAGTGAATAGAGCTAATAGAGAAAATAATAGGATTAATATAATTTTTTATACACATGTAAGAAGTTTCTTTGTTTATTCCTTAAAAAAACCTTTCTAAAGATGTTATTATTATTAACAGGTTGGATATCCATGCCCGGAAGATATGGAACTCAGCCCAGAAGCAACCGGAAGTGGTCAACTACAGAAACTAACAGCCCAATGTAAATGTCCACCCAATACTGCACAATCTGCGCGAGATGGCAGATGTTACAAACTCTTCACGAGTGGACCATGCGAGAAATATTACTATTTTGCTCCCGACATTCAAAGGACCACCGAGTAATCATTAATCTTCTTCATCCATTTAACAATTATCAATTTTAATAACAATTTTGTAATTAAGACTATATGATTTTAGTGAGAAGAAAGAATGGGGCACTTGCCAAGCGATGGAGACATGTTCCAATATTAACCAAATCTTCTGGCCTCGAAACGGAAAGTGTTACGAACGACTCACTAGAGGTCCTTGTCCCAAGGGGCAATTGCTGACCATGGACTCACATGGACTGCCAATTTGCAAGTGCAATAATAAACCTGAATTGACGGATTACTTTTATGGTGCTAAGCATGGGTGCTTTGAGCATTTTACGAAAGGTCCCTGTAAGGAAATGGGACATATTTTCCTACCTGATAAAAGCTGTGGGTGCCATACGTTTCTTCCACATTATCATGAGGAGACTGATCTCTGTTTTGAAATAGGTAATAATTATTAATATACTTATCATCGAAGAGGTTTTATTTTGATCCATTGATTCAGATCATATGCTCATATGATATGATTATATTATCTGAATCAAGGTAGAGGAAGGTGGCGGGAGGCCTTACTTATATTTGGATACATAGGAGTGCATTAAACCTTAAACAGAAGACCTTGTGAGTTTCCCTGTCTTTTGGGATCTCATGATCCATGGTGGTCTGATCTTGATCTAGTCTCCTTCAATTCCGCAATCGTCAGAAACATCAGTTGCTTAGAGTCTTCTATCATCAATCCGCCAAGCCCCAGATACATCTGTTCCTTTCATTCTTCTTCCATTAGAGGAGATACCTGCTTCTATGGGAAAATGTAAGAAAGTCATAGACTCGTAAAATTGATGAAGGCCTCAGGTCCTGATGAAAGAAGTAGGTCCTGTTGAAAGTCCTAGATCCTGAAGAAGCTCCTTAGTCCTGATCAATATCATAGATCGTAATGAAGATACTAGATCCACATGAAGGTTCTAGAACCTGATAAAGGTCTTATGGCCTAATAAAGGTCCAATGACCTAATAAAGGTCCTGCTCGTTATAAAGGTGCAAAATCCTTTTTTTTAATTCTGAACGAAATTGATAACAGATAGACTGATACAATGCAATTACATCAACTAATTTTCAGGTACAATTGGGCCATGCAGTGTAGGAGAAACATTCCAATTGGACACATCCCTCCAGAAGGGCGTGTGTGCTTGCAAAACCGGCCACATACGTTACGAACCCGACGGTCGTTGTTATCGGCCATATACCCAGGGGCCCTGTTCCCATCATCACATTCTAGTCAACACCACCACCTGTATTCATCAACCATGTGAACGCAACCACCTCTACTTCCCCGTTGAGGACCAATGCCATCGCATCGGTTCACGGGGACCTTGTGACGAGAACCACGTTGTGACGTTCGACTTCGAGACGCGTCCCTCTGTCGACGGCATTTCCTACAACGGTCTCTGTGCGTGTCAAAATGAGTCGAAAGCGAACTGCACCGCGAACAATATGCGAGCAAAGTGCGACCGAGAAACCAACACGGTGGTGTTTCGTGATAAGTGCTATAAGTTGTACACGCAAGGACCATGTGCAAGAGGAGCATGGATAATACCGAAGCGGCGAAAAAAAGAGCGCGAGGAAAAGGAAGCGCTTTGGGGTGACGGTAATAGGGTGGTGCGTGAGGGGTACTGTGATTGCATTCCCGGCTTTACGAAAATGATTCGGACTGTGAATAATCGGATCACGGCGGAGTGCCTTTCGCCGACTGTGTTGCTGGCGAATTATCTGAATAAGAATTTCTACAAATCTGATAAAGATGATGCTCAAAATTGAAATTTAAAGTGGATTATAATAAAATTGATAATATAGCTTCATCATTATTATTTTGCAAGTATTCTTGTAAATATCTTTACATCAATTTCTTGGTACATTAATTGTTCCTCTACTGTACGCTACAGTAAACAATTAAGATCTATCTTTATCAGCAGGGGAAGGGTGCATGCTAAATTAGGATCAACAGTTACCTTGAGAAGACGAGTGGCTGGGCATGGTTTTGGTGGATTAACTCAGTGATGATTGAAGTATCTTACTCGAAACCCTATATTAATTCATAATTAAAAGTTACAGAACTAACTGGAATACAGAACTAAGACTGGGAAAATACATCCGGTATGAGTAAGAGAAAACATCTACTAAAACCTTATAACATCCAAAATGAATCTCGAATATCATGGAACCCATTAAAAAATATTCCCTAGAGTCATAACAGTAGTGCTGCCAAAAAAATATCGGTACCAATACCATGTGTCGATACTTATCGATATTTTCAGTATATAAATTTTAGGAAAGAAAAACCCAATGTATATATTTAATAGATCTTGAAATGACAAAGTATCGATACTTAAATAAAATTCCTATTGATTTATTATTAACAATTTATTACGTCATTTTTTCCTCAAAATTTCGGTTCTTGATCCTGTTTTTAAAATACTTGTTGCATTGTTCCTTGGTATCGATACTTCCCTACAATTCAAATTCATTTAAATGCCAGTTTTTGATAGAAACTTTGTTTTGCCTTAATTTACTCAATCAGTAACAGATGGCGTTAATGTGTATCAATAAGTATCGGTACTTTTCTTCTATACTTGGGTATCGAAAGTATCGAAGTTTCAAAAGTATCGATACTTCGTGAAAAGTTGACATCTCTAGTCCTCTAGAACTAGTACTGTGCGCTAGTTTGTGTATTTCTTCTAGAAATTTTCAACTGTCTATTCTCGAAATTTCAACTCTACAAATCTTCCAAACCTACATATTTTCAACTCTTTGCATGCATTCCAAGCGCAAGTATATATATTTTGAATGTGAGGAGTAATTGAGGAGTGGCGATGAGATTGTGGGATGCGTGTGTGAGACCACACACGCATTTACTGTATGGTGTGGAAGCATGGGGTTTGAGTGAATGGGAGGTAATGGAGAAGGAACAGACGTGGTTCTTGAAGGACCTATTTGAACTGGAGCGGCCTACGCCGTTGTATATAGTACTGCAGAAAGCAGGAAGCTTGAGCCTGGGATGGGAAACAGTGAGCTTGATGGTAAGGTACGAGGAAACGTTGAATCGGATGGGAGAAGAGTGTATGGTAAAATATGTATGGGAATGGTGTGTAAGAAAGAAGGGAAGCGCGTGGAAGGACCAAAGAAACTTGGCTTACTGGGAGGTTGGGCTATCTGAAAAAGTAGTGGAACAGTTAATGGTTGAAGGAACCTTGGAAGGACATGTAAGAAGAAGGGGTGAAGAGGTGGAATACCAGACTCGGCAAAAAACATTAGGAAGAGTGCGTACAACCCACAGTACCATCGATTTCAAGCTCTGGAAAGTAGGGCTGCCTATGTGGACAGTAAGTTGAGCTTAGCTGAGAAACGGTTGATGGCAAGGGCGAGATGTGGAACGGGGGGACGGGGGCGAAAGATATGGGGGGGGTGTAGAGTATATGAGAGATGGCAAGCGAATGTATGGGATTAAGGGAAGAATGGGCCCAAGGTATTGTTTGCGAGGGTGAGAGGAGTATGCAAAAGTGACTGAGTGTGGGTGGGGAGAGGATGGCTATGGTTAGGTGAATAGTTTAGGAGAAGAACCAAAGGGGAAGACAAAGAAATAGAATTCAGGAGTTGGTAACATAGTGTAGTATATATTTTTTCTTTGACCCTAGCACTCTTTCTCTGTCTTACTTATACCATCGTACTTTCTCTAATTCACCCTACAGGTCTTTATCTTCCTTTGCCTCGAGGACTTAGTTTTCTGCCTTCGAATGCGCAAAATCGCTGCTCCCTTCGACTTTCTATTGTGTTTCACTATTTTACTTTACTTTGTGTGATAAATAAATCGGAACGCAATCAACGGCACCCCGTACGCCACAGTACCATATGACAAAGTTGGGAAAGGAGTGCAACAAAACATGCAGGCTATGACACGAGGACGCAGAGACATCCTAACACAAAATTTGCTTGTCAGCGAAATGTTCTCAAGCATGGCAGGGGAACAACCTCCTTGGCAAAGATTTCCCACTAGCCTAGGAAGTGGATGAGTTACCACTCAAAGATATTGTCTTCTTCTTCGTTTACCCACCTTGTCCCTGAGCGGGCATAGGCCAGTGGCCTGTCATTCTTCCAGAATTTTTCTGGGCAATTAGGAGCATATTAATTCCGTTTGGGCAGGTTGCTAGCCTTGCCCAGGGTGAAGAAGACTTCTATAATGGCAACCACAGATGTTAATGAGGTTGCCGGAGCGAGAAGAGGTGTTATTGTCATGACCAGAATTTGAACCAAGATCACACTGCGTGGTAAGCAGCGATCTTACCAACAGGGCTACTACGCTCCAAAGATATTGTAAGGTTTATAAATGACCTAGGCCAGCTTTCATTGTTAGGCAGTTGGGGCAAAATTTGGGGGCAGTTCACAAGAAGCTTGCTCCCTCACTGGCCCCACTATAACATTTAACGTATAGAGAATCTTAACTTATGGGGTATCGGTCATAGGGACCGATACCCCAAGCCACTCTATCACATTTCCATCTCCTCTCTTACCTCTCCTCCTACCCAGTTTAACACACATAAATTAGGCGTGGCCTCGATATTTTTTAAACTTTCAAAGTCTCACTTCAACAAAATAAACTAAAATAAACCATGAAATAAGAGAGTGAAACTTTGAAGTTGCATAAACAGGATTTGTTGTCATTACCTAGTCATATTGAATGCCATATTTCCCCACAAACTCTTGCAAATAATCCACATTGAAATAAATAAAAGAGTTATTATTTGTAAAGCATGAGAAAGAGGTCATTCGCTTACCCTATTTCAATGTGCTAAACAAAGAACAACGAACTTTACACCTCACCAACCTGTAACCAACCAACCAAAGACACGAATATTCATTAAAAAAAAGCAGCAGAGAAAACCAGACCTTATTTTTTACTATTTTTAGTAGGAGCTACAAACGAGTTTACCAACAACAACAACACAAAAATGTCGGTCTCATTCGTGCAGCAACCATATCAACAGAATTTCTACAATGTAATATCTAAAATCATATCTACTATTGAATTATACAATCATATCTCTAACATGTTAAACATTGTCATGCGCATAGTTTTAAAATCAGATCAAGATTATTTTTGTATTATTTGCCATAACCAGTAGTTAATCACGGCGCGTTTACGCGGTGCCAAGTGTTTGCGATAAGCGGTATATTTATTACGTTCGCGTTCGGGTATTCATGCCGATTTGGGAATTTCTAGACACGACAGTTGTTTACCGAACGTTGTTGCGTGCACATCGGATTATTTCACAAACGAAATAGACAATTGTTTAACAATAAAATGAGGGTTATTATTTTAGCGTGTGTGCTATTTTTAGTGCAGGGTAATCTTGCAGAAAAGGTACGTACATTGTTTTTCATTATTTCAATTCATAAAACGACGGAAATGATGGATTATTCTTATCTTATTTTTTTGTGATTTATTGTTGATAATGATCTCTCATTAGATTTGTTCATTTAGTTAAATATATTTAAGGAAAGATTATCTAAAAAACAGGAAATGGTTTGAAGACGACAATGTTCATGATATAAATAATATTCTTAATCCTCTATCAGAAGCTAATATTATATTTTTGCATAATTTGGTATTTTTTAAGCAGTCATCTATGCCTTCTTCTTTAGTTGTTTATTTAGAGAAGAACCACATTTACAAGGTCAAAAAATATATTAGTTTCTCGGATGCTATAACTCAAAATACTTTGGATTTTGAATGACAGTTTGATGCATAATTCATGAGCACAGTGTAATTTTTTCACATTAAAAATGTTAAGTTAATAATTGCCAAGTTAGTAGCCAAACAAGCGGAGTTCTAGCTCAATTTTACGTGTTATTTTAGATGGGCCAAAAATCGGCCAAAAGTGATGGGGATAAAAAAAATGTCGCCAATGATTGGTCAAATTTTTTTTTATCCCCACCACTTTTGGCCGATTTTTGTAGCCAAACAAGGGGAATTCTAGCTCAATTTCACGTGTTATTTTATTTGGGCCAAAAATCGGCCAAAAGTGGTGGGGATAAAAAAAAAATGTCACCACTGAGAATCGAGTATTTTTCCGAACATTGCCGAAGTGCCACGAGGTTTGAATTTGACAGGTTGCCATTTTTTAATATGACATTCCACCATCTTGGTATAAATTCAGGACCAACCAACTAAATTTCTGAAACAACCAACAAAATATTCGAGACAACCAACAAAAATAGTCGAGACAATCAAGGTCCAATTTAAATCTCGCGGCACTTTGGCAATGTTCGAAAAAATACTCGATTCTCATTGGTCACATTTTCTTAGCCCCACCACTTTTGGCCGATTTTTGGCCCATCTAAAATAACACGTAAAATTGTGCTAGAACTCCCCTTGTTTGGATAGACATGTTTTTATCGTCACATTTGTTGAGTTGCTCAGTTGCGTGCACTCTAGCGATTTTCTAGACGTTTTTGCAAAATGTAAAAAATTTGCTTGATAAAATCGTGCTGCGATAAAATCAACAAAAACGAAATTTCAAGGAATTCTGGAACGCCCCCCTCCCTCTGGCCAAATATAAAACGCGTACCTCCCGGAAGACTCTCATTTTTTGCCCTACTCTGGTATTCAAAAAAGCTATTCCACCCTTTACAAAAATTTCTGCATTTTGTGTAGGCTAGACATGTCAGACGATGATGAAATATCGACATTTGTCGAAATCGATATTTCCAATTTTTCGAGATATCGAAATATATCGTCTTGAAAATATCGATATTATCAATATCGATCAAGTCGAAATTTCACAGGTATATGCGTTTCAGGACTAATTACAGTTCCCAACAATCTGCAATGATCATTAAATCACATGGAGTCTGAGACTGATATACCGACTTCAGCAGTGTTCCTAACCTGTAGCCGTGATTTATTGTTATATTAATCTTATGATAACGACGAAAATCGATATTTAACGTAATACTAACGATAATAATACATATATAGTGTAACGGAGCAAACCGTTAACGGGGTTCGGGGCACAGAACAAGAGCAACAGAAAAAGGTTTTGACAATCTTTATTGCGTAACTACAATATGTGAAAAAATAGGCTGGGAGAAAACAACAAACGTTAGACAAAACTTGTAGACTTGAAGAAACAATTCACAAACCTGGAGCAGGCACGCCGGTGTTAATTGATAACGTGGGTTAGCCACGCGGCTCGCAGCCCAAGTTCGTACATATGAGTTTCACGAAAGACTCGACAAGAAAAGGCTCAGGATTCTACATTGGCGCATGATGGTGCGTGCGATACGTGGGGACGCAATAAGTCACGCACGCGCATCATGACTCCAACGCGAGGATAGGGAACAACGATGGACAGGACCGGACGTACACTAGGATTTCAGTCCAATAGATCTATGAGTCTTTCCACCGAATATAATAATAGCAATAATACATAAAAGTAGTAGTATTTTAATTGCAATACTAACTAAAAATCGATATCGATCTTAATCTTATGATTCCTACAAATATCAATGGATTAAGAATTATTATATAAAACCTAAAATGTGGCCCTAAAAACCTCCTTTAGGTCATCGCTCGTTTTAGGTGTTCTCTTTTTTTTTTCTTCTTGCTTGGGCTGAGACCTATATTTTCCACACGTATGCATCATCAATATAATTGTACATTTCGCTATAGAAACTAACATATTTCCATATTTTCAAAATAACCAACATTGCACGACGAATCGGTCGCTCAGAGTACGATTACCATAATAATTGGTGGCTGTGTTTAACAGATGGCCTCAGAATAGCGGCATGTCAAAACGTATCGAAAATGACTAATTCGATACTATCGATAAGTATCGAAAATTAAAGTATCGATAAAAGTC